>CM052341.1:3023908-3127026 GCA_028455595.1 Lasioglossum vierecki | reverse complement strand
GAACTACGTCATCGCGTTCAGCGATCCCCACTTCGCTCGACAACCCTCTCTACTTTACTATGCGTGCGCACTCTGACTCGTCCCCACTCCACGGACCCATTTCCCCCCGACGCGCGAACCATCGGTAGTGTAGTACAACTTCGCGCGACGATCGTGACCGGTAGTGTATCATCGCTTTGTTTACCCAGTGGAATTTACAGTAAGGTTAGTGAGTATACAAAGTATTAATAAAGAGTGATACAAGTATTAATATAAGACTAAACAGCAGAAAATAATTATTTAAAAACGTGGTATTTTTAAAAAATTATTTTTATTTAAATAATTATTGTTAATAGAATTGTAAGGGGAAAAGTGTTGGCGATAACTTGAATGTCGTTTCTCTTTTTACAGGTAAATGATGTGAATAATTTGATGTGACAATTTTTCCGTGAGATCGAATAGGATCTTATAAATATAATAATTATATATTATTAGAAACATAAAGAGTACTGCTTCCTAAATATTCTCCAGTGGACGGTTTCACTGGAGTATCTTTCGTGGACACAGCAGGGTCATGTCATCGGGCCCTTGAATTGGGACTGCTGCGGGGCCCAGGAACCGCGCAATCTGGCTTTTCGCCGGGCGATTCGATCAATTACGCCGACACCATTGTAATTTGTAGCGTCTCTATCTGCGTTTGTCCGGAACCGGTTAACGAGGTCCAGCCAATCGGAGAAGGAAGGGTCTGATTGCCCCCGACCAGGGGCCCGATTAATCGAGACCGTTCGAGAGTTGAACATAGTGGGCCGTCGGCGGCTACGGGCGGTTTTACGAGCGTTCCGCGCGTAAACGCTCGCCGGGAATAATTTTTGTTTGGTGCGCGCTCGCGCGCTTAGTATTAAACATCCGTCCCCCGTGAAACGCGAAATAAAGTGGCCGGGAACACTCCGGCCAATTAATTACCGCGATCTGATTGCGCGCAATTAATCCCGCCGTCTTGCCGGCGGATCATTAATTAAGAGTAAACGAATGTCTCCGGGATGTAGACACTCGAGGACGCGCGCTCATTTATTACGAATAATTTACTTACGAACGACCCTGCCTACAGAGAGAGAGAGAGAGAGAGAGAGAGAGAGAGACAGCGAGCGAGCCTCTTCCCTGGATCCTCGGGCGCTAGATCCTTCCCGATAAATTGTTCCTTGTCGACTCCGGTTGATTGCGATCCGCCGCTGCTGTTGCTGCTGCTGCGTGCTTCATAGTTTTATGTTACCATTAAATTGCTCGGATGCTCGAACGTTCCCGACGCCGTTTACGATTTTTAGAGTGGGAACGCGTCCGTAAACCCGGCACAGAATGTTCCACGCTTTTAGGCAGCTTCGGGACAGTTTTAATTAACTGTGAGAGAGAGATTTCTCAAATTTTTCTTCGAAGGTTTCGTTGGTTTCTCCTGCAATTTAGAAATTCCCCAAGGAAGTCGATTAATCTCGTCATAAAGTATCGAATCGTAAGAGAAATAAATAAAGACGTCTCTGCAACAAACTCTCGCAGGAATAGTTTACGTGTTTGCCTCAAACTGTCACTCAAAGAACGAAAGCAGAGAATAAGGAGAAAGTTTGCGGGATAAATCGACATTTTCCTTCTTCCGCGACATTAAAACCACCGAGACTAGAAAAACCGGTGCCGGTAGGTTCGCGACGGCAAAGGAAAAAAGCTCGTGAATACGCTAATAAGACGAAAGCTCCGAGAAGTGGCAATAATCGGGGGAAGCGGTCATAAACGGCACGCCTCTCCTCCTCTTTTTCTCCTCCGCTGGAACAGAGGATAATTCGATTCACGAGGGAGGTACTCGAGTAACGAGCGGGAAAACCTGGGTAGCTTCGCCTGCGGAACACCGTATAAATAAAAACTGAACGGGACGGGAGAGTGGTTAGTTGCCTGGAATTCGCTCCCGGTCCAGGGGAGAACTTCGAGCTGCGCCGAATGATAATTGCGTTTCCGCCGCTGTTAATGTACAAACTGCGCGAATTTCTCCGGGGAGGCTGCCCGATATCTGGAACCGTCTGATATTCTGACCTTCCCGGTCCTTCCAAACTTATCCCCGCTTCAGGACTCCTTGCCAACTTGTTCTCTCTCATATCCAGCCAACACGATATCTTAGTCACGACGATTCTAGCAAACGAAGCTCAAACAAAATGTTTAGCTCACTCCAATCTCGTTAAATAAATATATACAACGTTGTACTTGCATAGTAACTCAGAATCATCTTCATGAAATCCGCACAAAAATTAATAACTAAATTGATGTACTTAGCGAGGCTGTCTCCTTTGAATATAAAAAGAAACATATTGTGCAGAGTTTCCAACAGACCAATTTTGTTAAATAAATATATACAACGTTGTACTTGCATAGTAACTCAGAATCATCTTCATGAAATCCGCACAAAAATTAATAACTAAATTGATGTACTTAGCAAGGCTGCCTCCTTTGAATATAAAAAGAAGCATACTGTGTCGATTATTTTGTGCAGAGTTTCTATCGGTAAAAACGATGCCGATGGTTATTACAAAATGATTTACCTAAAATCTTGACCAGGTGGTACCCTTTCTTCTGGCGGTGATTAAAGAATTTGATCGAGGCGAGTCGATAAAAAGAAAGATCGTTCCATTGTAGTTGAAGGAAAATCGGCAAAGATCCTGCGGTCTGCGCCCCATTAGCGAAATGAAGCCGATCCATTAGACGGTGGTTCGATGCTTTTACTTTCGCGCGATGCCTGTCTATTACATTCTTGTTCCCGCCGGATTTCGCAGTTACCCACGTCGCGAGAGGCAACCTTTGTCCATGAGATCAGCCGGTTTAATAACATGATTCAAGGAGCGGCAGCGATCGGCGCATTAAGGTCAGCTGGGTCGAGGTGTATAAAGATAATAGCCCAGCCACCGACCGACCGGCCGATCTCTTGCCGGCCAACCGTACCGGCGAATAAGTTCTCTTCATGTCCAAGTATGTAACGCGCGTGAGAGATTCATTAACGTTGCATCGGCGTCCAACTTTGGGAAACGTATATCGCGGAGGCCCTGACATTTGCGTGATTAAACCGAAGCTACCTCTCGTGACTGACGGCTCGCCGCGAATCGGGAATCATTCCGCGTTTGAACTAATTGTCAGCCGTGCATTCCCGTTAAGGCTCGTTGAAAGAATTTGCGTTCATTTGAACTTTGTACGAATCAGTGAGTATTAGAAGAAATTAGTTCGGGTAATTATATAGAAAAGGTCTGCGTACTTCGATTTTGATGAAATTTTAATGTGTTATGCAGCAACACATTCTGAACAACTTTTTCCTTTTCCAATTAGAAAGTTGATCGACTCGTCCACGTTGCTTACTCGCAGTTCTTGATACATACAGTGGCTTCAGAAAGTATTTGAATAATTAATATCTGATTTCAGAGAAAATTCTATTTTGTTGTTGTCTATGTATAATAATATAATGGAGTCCTAATGGTTGCTACTATAAGATTAAGGTATCGGCTTTTGCGTGGACGATGAAGGAAAACAGTTTTCGCGACATGAACGTGGCTCGCGAAAAAGTTTCGTCGGACATCGCGATTCGCGTGTCGATGGGTTCCAGTCCCCCGCGAGCGCTTTCGTGGTTCCCACTAATGATGAAATCGCGGGATGAACGGCGTCGATCCGTGGCAACGGGTCAGTTGGGTCAGCCGTTGCAAAAATAATAATCAATCGAACGACCGGGAACCGAGAGAGCCGGGGCAATTACGCGGTGGCGGCGGTGCCTGTGCTGCGGTTAGGTTTGCCCGGGCCAGGTGGGACGAGGACAACCAAAGAGCCTCCTACCGCCTTTAATTCGCCTCTTTTCCTTCCCCTGGGCCGCTCGTTCCTTCCGCGGCAGCTCCCTATCATAACCTAACAGCTCGAGACTCCCTCGCTTTATTATTAAAAGTTGAAATTCCGCTGGGAGCCGGGCCGATCTTGCGGCGAACCTCCCGACCCGCTCGCGTCTACCTCGCTGCTCACCTGCCTGCCCCCTGCCACTGCCATTTTGACTGACGTCCTGTTAAGGAGGTCGACGAGCTCGCAGAGTCTCGGAATTTTTGGAGAAATCTTCTCCGTTGTATTTTTGCATGAACCTCCACGGATATGTGCTACTTTGTTAACCCGTTGCCACACGATTTTCATTATTCGTCCTCGATCGTTTCGTAGACACGAAACCATCAATGTTCCGTTTAAAATCAAGAAAGCTTGCTTTCAACTTAGTTTGAACATATCCAACTATCTGCAAATACATGAAAATGTATGTGTATCGATTACAGTATCGTCACAAAAATTTGAAGTTACGTACTCGTGTAGATCAGTCTTAAGAAATGTCCGACAAGATTTCCCAGAATTTCTATAGGAACTATGATAATTGAACGGCGCACATTCAATCTAAAACTAGAGCAGCAGCTACAATCAGGCTTTATCCAGCGCTGTTGTAGAGTCGAGCAATAAAAGCTCGCGGCGCAGAGAGGATTCGGTTGCTCGTTCGAGCGACGATTTTTCCCCGGGACGCGTACATCGCCGGCTGGCAACCGGAATTGCCGAAAGGCGGTAAAACTGTCCGACGAGAGGGTTGAAACGGATATCGTAGGGGGTGCGAGTTACGCGCGGCCCGAATACCCATTTACTCGTAGGAGTGATTGAAAACGCGCGGAAAACGGCGTCCTCCGCGATGGAATATTTAAGCGGGACAAGAGTCGCCCGCAGAAAACCGCAGCTCGTTTCCTCATTCGTTGCTGGCGCATGTCGCGTCGGTCACCGAATGGTTCCGCGGCTTGTTTTGTAAACAAACGGACCATTCGGGCACTTTACATGCGTAGAAATACCTTTCCAAACAGTTGAAACGTCTGTATATATCGGTAAATATTATTGTTTCGTTGAAGGAGCGTACGAGGACAAAAACAACAATTATTCCGACACCGTCGAAACGTTTCGCGGGATTTCGCGTCGCACAAAGGACGACAGGCGACAAAGCTCGATGGCTCGACATCTAATTCACTAAAGGTACACGTGTACGACACTCGGGCCGGCTACCGTCTTCGGGATCGGTTCTGCGAGCGAGAATACCGCGGCCCAATAATTTGTCGGCCTGCCGATTTTTTCCTCGGCTCGTTTGCGAGGCCTACAAATTGTTCCGGGAACGCGATCGAGATCGATCCCGGCCGTTTTTTTCCATCGTTCGGGGCTTTAACGACGACCGACGCCATAACCGCCCTCGACGTCCACCGACTTTTCGGAATAATTCGCTGGGCCCGGGTCGGGCCCCGGAGACCCGGGCCCGACGATTCGCGCGATTACGTATTATGCTAAACACGCGAAAATGGCTTTTTAAATGGAACATCTACATTTATGCGGCGCGGGGCCCGGGTCGCGCAATCCCCGAGCCTCCGTAGGACCCATTCCATACTCGGGCCCGTGGACCGCGTAAGCACCGGCGAATTAAACGCAATTTTCGTCCATGCGAGGTATGCATAACAAATTGTCGACTCTCGACGAACGTCTTTATACTTTGATGCCGGACCCGGGGTCGTTAGGCACGTAGCACGGGGGCAGAAGACGGCTGTTTCCGTCCCGCCGACGATTACAATCCAATTATTATTCCTGCATAATGCCCCAAACCCCCGGCTTGATTGTTCGCCGGGGCCCCGTGTACTCACCTGCCTATGAATCCCGGACGGGGGGAGGTAAGCAGCTTGATCGGTCGCGTTCGCAGGATAATGAGACTGTGGATAGAGTGGCCGAGGATCTGCCCCTTGGGGATAGGGTGTCTGCGAAATTGAAAATTAAACGTTTGCCCGGCTATACGGAATCTCGATTCTTTACCCGTTTCGGCTCGTTTCTACAGTGTACGGAGAATCTGAACAGTTTTGATTTGGATACACGTGCACACGTGTTTTTATTGCTTACAATTAATTTGATTTATTGTTTTATTATATTATTCTTACATTAATGACCATTGCAGTTATCGAGGGCGGTGGAGTTCAGTTATCTGGCTCTCCCAATAACTTCTTATTTTTTTACCAGGGGGTAGTTCTAGGAAATTAAGTTTTGTCTGTGCGTCGTTTGCAAATGTTTATGCACTTGCTTTTGTTAACAGTGCCTCTTATAATATAAAATAAAAAATCCACTTGATAGTGGTGACCTTCAGATAATCTTGAAGAGAATTTCAAACAATCCTCCATCTAAACAATCATATTTTTAGATAATATTGTAACGATTATGAAATATTTCTTTTAAAAATTTACCAAAGAATTCGAAGATGAAAATGAAACTGTAAGATTCTGTGCAACGCGTGTGCGCGAAGAATTTGTTTTCAAGACAAAATTGCACTGAGACTATAAGAACTGATGCAGCATCCCAATAGAAGCACAAAGTGGCTGAATTTCCATACGAGAGGCAAGGGTTAATAAAAGAAGGTGAAGGTTGCATAGCCCCGCCTCCCTGGATCCCCAGAATTGTCGCGTTTCGTGTATGATCAAGGAGATCCAGGGGTAGATGGTCCGCGAAATTGAAAATTGAACGTTTCGCGGCTACTATGCAGGGTCTAACCAAGGATGCATTTTTCTGTTTCATGTGCTGGCCGGGCATCATCTGTTCGCAGGATCCGACGTCCGTGAGTATGGGTTATTAAGTATCACGAAATGTTGCAAAGTATCGGCTGCGAGGATCGAACAGGAGAATAAGAGAGACGGAGAAAGAGAGAGAGAAAGACGGAAAGTTAGCGCGAGCGAACGGGTTTCTTTCCAGTCGCGGACTCGATTCTCGTCGCCGAAAAAAGTCTCGCGAGTATCGCGTTTCTTATTTGCGACCGCCGCAGTCTCGTCGTACGATTTCGATGTATCGAAAGTGGAACGACCGATTTCGCCGCTCTGCCAGTATTTTTCACGTTTAATTATCCACTATTTTGTATGCAATTTTATTATAAATGTTTTATGGAGAATTTCTTATAGATGATATTTTACAATCTCGTTGGTGATCGACACTGAAATGACTAACTTTTATTACGAAAATTTTATTTTATCAATCCCGACGTTAGCTTCTCGACGACAAATGTAAATCGATCAAAAAAAGAATAGTCTATCCAGATTAATAAAGAACCATATTACAAAACAGACCCGCGGAGTACCCAGTGTCCTCGACGCATATAAATTGGACCAACGAGATGCGGTCGCAATGGTGAAACGGGTGCAGTGCATTCGGCGTACGAAAAAACTTGTTCTTTACTTTCTGGTACCCCAATTACTCGGAGCGGGAGCGATCCTCGCAGTTGATCGGTACACGCGGAGCATCCCTCGATCCCGGCGATGAAGCGACTGAAAATAAAACAAATGAAAGATCACCGGGGAGTCGGTGGTTTTGGTGGTCGTCAAGGGGTTAATTCGACCCCCGGAGCCGCTCCTCGAGCGGACTTTTAATCGTGTGCTTTCTGTTTCATATTCCCTCGTGCGCCGAACCATGCGTTACCCATGCATGATCGCCGCTCCGCCGATGGAACCGCACCGAATTCAGGGCGTAAGTAGCATTTAGATAGCAGCGTCGATGTAATAGCACGTTATCGTTGCGCCTCGAACGAGGTCGCGTACAAAACGCGCCCGTTAAACATCGCTTTCCCTCGGACTGGTCCCGGCCTGGCAGGAATGCAAACAGTGTATACCTGCGTCTCGGACGAGTCTGACAAGCGGACGATTACTTTGTTGCGATCGAGAAGGAAAGGTAGCAGCGAGGCACGATCGCGGAGGGAGGCGCGGGAACCAAGGGGAGAGGGCAGCGAACGTTTACACGCACGAATCGATAATTTTCGAAACGTTCTTCGGCTCTCGGCCCCGATAGCATCGCGTGAACACGGCTACTTATTGAATCCTCTGGCCGCGCGTAACCAGCCACGCCGCTGGAAAGCCGACTAATTACTTGGTAATGATAATCCTCCGGGCGAGGGAGCGACGATCTTTCCGTGGAATTTATCGCGAGGTGGCTTACTCCCCCGGCGCTCCGAATCGCAAGGAAAACGAGCACGCGAAACGTGCGATCGCGTGTACCGACGGATCGCGTCGGTACCATTGCGAAAACCGTGTTTAAATTGTTAAAAAAACAGACCCGCCGTCTGCTCGAACTGTCCGCCACGTCTCTAGAAGCTGAAAATGCTCTAGACATTCTGCTCAATGTTAATGTTGTTCTAGTTGTCGATCGTAGGATTGTTAAAAACGAAAAATGTATTGATCTTCTCGACGTAAAGGTTCCATCAAGAATATACATTATAGTAATTTTGCTAGTTTGATTAAACTTTCAACGTTTCGATCCTAATATGGATCTTTCTCAAGAAATTTCAAAATACAGTAATAAATTACTAACTTGATGTATGAAAATTTTAAAAACGAAATTAAAATATATAAACACGTGTTGTTTCTATGTCGGTACACATTCTGCTCAACATTTAAAATTTATAAAATGAACCTAGCTAGTGTGTTGGGATTTTCTTTATCGATTTCGAACTTTGTGAACCTGCTTCTCTAAATTTGAAGAATATATTTATTCTATGATTTCCAATATATCAAAACCAACATAGTAGAGACACATTTTTGTTAAACTTCTGCTGCACCGCGAACACGGTGGCATCGTTGACCTTCCTCGACCTTCGGACAATCTGCACCATAGATCCTACAAGATCGATATCCTGCCGTATCGGTTCCCTAGATCACCTCGGTACTGTTATCACCGAGAAATGATCGCAGCGTTCGCTAGCTACCAAAACCGGTATCGGCGATGATCAAGGAGGAAACCAAGATCCATCGTCACGTCATCGATCCACTGATGGAATCGCGACGATCTCGGTGTTTATAATTTGGGGGGCGTAGACGCTTGACAATCGCTCGATAATCGCGAGAGGAAGGAAGCACCGGTTCGATAGAGATCTACCGGTTAATTGAGACCTAACCGCGGGCCTCGATCTCGCGATTGCGAGCCGTGCACGAGAAGACACGCGCGGTTCGGCTCCGCTCCGATCCCTCATCCTGTACGACACAAGGCGAGCGAGCGGATCGGAAGCGCACGAAAAAGGAACTCGTCCGATTTATCGTGACGCATCGGGATACCAGCGAGAATAGCTGTGGGAAACGAACGGGATAACGATTCGCGTGTTTTCTCTGCCGTGTATGATGTATGATGCGCGTACAGCGTGTCGTATTGTAACTGGTGCAACGCGAGCGAAAAACCGGTGATTTAACGCGGAAAAGTGAATCGAGGGGGCGTCCTCATTAGAGAAAACTTAAGAACGAGCGGGGCTTGAATTTTCCCGTCGAAACAAATATTCGCATTTTCTCAAAAGATAGTCTTCGGGAAACAGGGACTATTTTAGGTTTGAGAGTAAACTATATGGAATTGCAAGGATCAGGCGCGGACACAGAAGGGAGTCTGAAAAAAAAATTGAGGCGTATTGAAATACATACAATGTGTTAATTGATAACTATTAATCTGCGAAATACCATAAAAACATCTGCAATCAAAAGAATAAATTAGAATTCAACAGTTAACGTGTTAACACGAAATACCAAAACTAGAAAGACAGAATCGGTCATAGTATTTGTTTCTTCGATTCCCCTGCATTCTTCATGCCTAATAAAAATTCATTTCTGAACCTGGGGAAAACATAGTGTCTCCATACATGACCGACACGACAGTCACCGTGTTAATCACGTTCCGCAGACCGTTGCTAGAAAACACGCAAATAAAAACCGGCAATCGGGCCCCGATAAATCAGCCAATTGCCGAGTCGCAGAATACGCGGCGTTTACGGGATCCAGGGGTCCGCGAAAAAGGAAAAAACAACTTAACAGAGACGTATCCGAGCTCATTAACATCCCGTCGGACACGCGTTCGCGCGTTCCCCGCGAATCGGTTTCCGGCGGCCGTCCGCCGCCGATATATTTTAATTAACGATTACGCCGTAAATATCGTTTATCGGCGTCGTAAGTCACCGGGGACCGAGGGCCGCGCGTCCAAACATTCGTTTTCGGGGCCCGGCGCGGCGTGGGTGTGACGTCCGTGGTCCAGGTCGGGCCTTGGTCGAGCTCGGGGCTCAGGTGGCCTCCGGACCGATAACTTCTCTCGCCTGAAATAGGAATAACTCGAGATTCGGTTATTAATTTGGTTCGGGGAGCCCGCGGCGGGGCGCAGCGACCCCCTCGTGCGTGTCAGCTCGGGGTTGGGCCCTTCCTGGCCTCGCCCTTGAGACTCCCTTGGGACTCCCTTGAGACAATGGCCGCCCGCGGTGCCCGATGTCTCCGACGACGTCTCCCGGACCCCCGTCGAGGCCGACGGCCACGCATGCCCGCCGTTTTACTGCTATAGAGACGTCAGATATCCGTCCCGTCATTTGGTATTCGTGGCCTCGCTCCGAGGGCCCCGGAGCCCACGGGCCCACGCTTTTGTGCGCGTCAAGCCACGCCATGCCGCGAGCCGAGTTTTCATCTCCGACGCGTGAAACGATCGCGAAATTTTTCTACTCTCTCGCTCTTTCTGTACTCGATGCAACGCGGAGTGCAATTTTTGATAATTAGTCCCGATTCGTGTTAAGTCAGACATTTACAGTGATTTTTGGATATGAGTACTCCCCACTTCTGCATTTGCAAATATAAATACGGAATTTCCATAAAATTTTTAAATTTTGATGAATTCGAGTGGAACAAGCAATAAAAGTATCTTTTCATCGTGATGGAAACCTTCAAATCCATCCTCAGCGTTTCGATTGAGGAAGGTAACGATCATCTCCAGACAATTAAGAGAAACAACAAGAGATATCTCGTTGATAATTGTGCCGCGTTTTCATATAATACGCAATATAATACGGCCCAAGCGCGACTACGAGCAATTTGTAAAACACGATTCATCGGCCTCGCTCGCCTTCACATCGGCACACTCGCGAAACACGGCACGCACACGTTGTGTCCCCCTGTTCCGCCCCCGCGCTCTTATTTTTCTCTTTGATTTTTACTTCTTTTCTTCGACGCCATCGGGCCGGTATATCGCGGCCGGCGCTATAAGCGGGCAATTAAAAGCGTGCGGCGGGGACATTTATGTTGGCACTAACTGCCCGTTAAGACGGAGGAACCACCTAACCGTGGAAGGTGTAATTGGCCGACGTGCTGAACCTGCAGCTCGTAAAACAGCAGGCGTGCCTGCCCGGCTGCAGTTTTTCCGCTCGCAATCGAGCCTAAACCGTGTCAAACGACGCGACTTTCGCTGGATTTTCAATTAGGAACGGGCCCCCTCGGTCTTTCGAACTCGCAGCACCCTTGTGCTCGTTTCAGCTACTCGTAAAATTGATCGAACTCATAAAAGGAGCATAAAAATTGTGCAAGCAATATTAGTTTTCGAGAAAACTATTTATTTATAATTAGAGAGTAGATTATACTTTATATACAGAGTGTGTTTCAGTATATTTCGTGTTTTGGTATTATAGTTTTAGTGTTAAATTAATTTTAAAAAATGTTTTGATTATTGAGTTGGGGGTTGAAAGCAATCAACGTCGTATCGAATCGATTTTTCCTCTGGAAATCTCACGACCCCGTGTTCGGCCAGCGAAAGATCATTGGCGAACAACGGTTTAACGAGAGGCTTAATTAATGCTGCCTAACACGCGAGACGAATAGACGCGATACGCCGGCGTTGATAAACATTCACGATATAATTAGGAAGTCCGTTTCAACTGCGAGGAGGCAGTATATAAATTAACCTCGCAATCGTAAATCGCTCGCATTCGAAATGGCATATAGCTGGCGCGACGGCCGGGAAACATTGGGGGAAAACGCGATAACGTTCGCCGGAACCCGGAAACGCATGTATTCATCGTTGCTCGGGAGAGAACGAGAGAGAGAGATTCGCGAGAACCCGCGGAGAGTGACTTGCGAAAACTATTCGGATAACAAGCGTTTCCCTGGCGGTATTATTAAAACTGATCCGCTCGAGGATAGTACCGTCCGTTTCTACTTACAATTATAATTTACGTTTTCCGCTGGACGATCAGTGAATGAAAAATTCTTTAAAAGTCAGTCCGCATTTGTGTCAATTAACCCGCTCATTTGATGAATCAGTAAAATATTTATTTCTTGGGTCGCGGGTGTATCCGAGCGACGCGGTTATCGGATATCTGCGCTGCTAATTTCGTCGAGAAAACACGTTCTTTTTTATTCAGCCACATCGAATTTATAATTGTTTGACATAAATTCTCCACCGTGTCAGAGCAAAGAACACCGTGGAAAAAAAGAGGGAACCATTTATGTTCAACATGAAGGGGTTGGAATTCTTGGATAATGAATCTGCGAGTTACATCAATTACTGTTAGTAATTATTGTGCTTGAAATATTTATTTTCGCGAACAAATTGTGTACTCGTGTCAGTCTCACGTTCCAGTTATAATTAATCTTCGTTTATCTTTCTTGGCAGGCATTTCTAATTATTTCAAATTTTCATATGCTATATCAGGGAGGAAACATCCTGTAAAAATTTATAAATGGAGTTCGACGGAAAAGACTTCGACGGTTGCCTCGCTATAAGCTCGTTGCGGGTCCCTGCCGGAGTGCATACACCGAGGGAAAGTTGCATAATGGGTTCGTTAGGCTGTCCAGCTCGCGGGATAACAATTCGGCGGGCAATCCATATCGCCCTCGCAGGTTCGATTAAAATGCCAGACGCCGGGAGGAGAGATTCCACCCCGATACGCAATATTGTTACGCGTGTATATGTCGTAACTGTCCGGATCCGTGACGAAGTCACGCGATATGCATTATGCACGCACGTAACGCGGCGGCACCGCCGGCAGACGTTTCCGCACTCACTCCCACGATGCACCGGGAGTTGGTTTTGACGAGTGTCGTTTTGTGAGAAACGATCCATCGATGTTCCACCCGCGTGCATTTGCACTTGAGTTTCCCTTTTCCATATGAAACGACTCTTCCCTGAGCTGCGAACTCTATGTACGAGCACAGGTTGACTCCTTGAGCTGTGCTTGGTTCCTTTGGAACAAGGGAGGGAAGAGGGAACTGGAAAAAGGAGAAGGAATTCATTAGAGGAAGGGTACGGGGACCGAGGAGCTGGTCTTGAGAACTGGGGAAAGGATCTAGGAGCTAGAGACTAGGGATGGAACTGGGAAATGAACTAGGGAGCAAAGAAGAGTCTTAAGGACCTCTAGCTGGGGATGGGAACTAGAGAACTAGGAACTAAGAATGAAGTGTGTATATATATATATATATATATATATATATATATATATAGGGGAGGAAATTAGAGAAGAGAAGTAGGGAGTGACCTGGTGGGAACACCAGGTAGGTGGGAATCTAGGGAAATGTATCAGGGAAAGTGGTAGCTAGAGAACTAGGGAGCTTTCCTTCTGAAATCAATTTAAGAGAAAATGAGACAAAGTCACGTTTTCCACAATGATATAATAACTTCTGGCACGCAGCATTTTCTTCTACCATGAAGTGCTATTACTCATAGAATTCCAAGACTCGGGTGATCATTTTGAACAACGATTGCATACCGATCCTGCACCAGGAGCAAGTTTCTCGCTCTAGGCTTTCCAAGGTAGCAAACGTCTCGTGTTTGCGACGATTCGACTTTCTGTTTGAAAAGTGGATTGCACCTCTACTAGTCCGCCCGGGGATACTAGAGTGGGGATAATCTAGTAGTATAGTGGGGACAGCGGCCTTGGGCGTCCAATTGACTTCGTTCTGATTATAGCGTTCGGTTCCTTTAAATGCACCCTCTTACTTCTTCCGACTCGTTCGTGATTTACATACTGATTACAAGATACGTAGCATTTTACATCAATTATAGAAAGTATCCCGAGAACCACTGCGGTACGTACCCCTTTTTTCTAATAACATCTTTAAACCGTGGTACGTTTTCAACATACTTACACCGTCGATGTCATTATCCCGTGCAACATTCCGCTGGAAATTAGGCGCGTCGAAAAAATACTTTTATTTATTTGAAAAAGTAATTACACCGGACCGTGTTGTACAAGCGGTTCGCGCGCAGCCTCGTGTGTAAATACGAGGAGGGATATCTTTATTACGGCTAATTCCTTGCGTGTCCGTTATTCCAGGAGAAAACGGTCGTTGCGAACGTGTTAACGCTACGAAAGGGGTGGCGGCAGTAGGGCTCTAACGAAATAATTGTTACGATCGTTCGGCGATAATTACTATCATTTCGCCTCGTTATTTTTGCGAGCCGCGCGGCCGTCGCGATTCCGTGCTTATCCGGTCGAGCCGATACCGCAATCTTGTATTCAGACTCCGGCAACTCTGTATCATTTTATAATTACCATCCTCTCCTCGTAATACAATCATTTGAGAAACAGCAATCAGGATAATTCGGTTCGTAAATCACTCGTTCACATTTCTAGAAACTTTGCTCTTCGTTTTGAATCTTGACAATTAAATATTTCTTCCGACCTAGAATAATTCTTATAATATAATTTTTTATTATTTTTTATAGAACTTTCGCCAACATATTCGTGGCATTTTTCTAATTAAAATCATACCAAATATGTTATAATTCCGATGATATTTACTTGTGTAATAGACAATTAAAGTTTCGGGCGCAACTCTCTGCGTCTCTTTCTTTCCCATACGCTATCCTTCCTCGCGCCCGAAACTTTAATTGTCTATTACACAAGTAAATATTATCGGAATTATATCATATTTGATATGATTTTTATTAGAAAAATGCCACAAATATGGCCATCGAAGTCCCATCAAAAAATAATGAAAACTTATATGGATAAAATACTGTATATGATCTTATGGATAAGGCAAATACGTGGTAGCGATTAATTAGGCCGGCAGATGGCATCGCTCGGCGTCGATCTTTCAACCGTGTTTCGTTAGACAGGGCGAGCATAATGCATAGGTGTAAGGTGCACGCGAGAATCAGAGGTATTCGTAGGACTTTCTCCCGTAGTCGTGTCCAGCTGTTCTTCGCCGTCGGTTGCAGAAATGTCGCATCGTCACGATCCACCGACGGACCTCCGACGCCGATATATATACGCCGTGGTTCATTACAGCAGCTGCATTACCCGTATATACGCGACGCGTCATTACTTTTATTAGCATAATGACAGGCGAACAACTCAATTTGCATGGAAAATCACACAGGTCCGTAACGAAGTTCGCCCGCGGATCCGTGATCGTCCTTCTGCCCCATTCCGCGCGTGTAATAAACCTCCGCGAACGCTCACAACGTTGCTCATACACTGTTCCGCAGAAGTTTCGCCCGCCCCGAAAACATTTTCATCTGGAAAAATAACCCCCGGCTCGTCTGCAACTTTCTGGCTCATCTCGGTGAAATATTTTCAATCCGAATGTTAAATAATTTAAATTATAGTGAATTAGTTTACCGAATTGAAGCTGAACCTCTGTCTAGATAAAATTCTATAATGAGACAAATGTAACAATCGCCTGAACAGTAAACAAAATTAAAAATTAATGATTAATTTCGTCTGAAAGAATTCAGTAAAATATTGTTGGTATACATGGCGACGGTGAGAAACTTTTGGAGGACAGTGTACACCACCACATGTCCCCGCGCCGCGATCAGACGAAAAACATTGTTGAAATCGTCGGAGGGTGCGAAGGAGAAGGGTCCTGGGCCCCTGGACCTTGGGCCAGGCTCCGGTGATCCGTTCGCGCTGGATAATTCCGTATCATCATCGAAATTGCAGTCGATCGTCATCCGGCTCTCGTCGTCGATCGTCGTCCTCGGAGAATCATGTCCCTCGGCCGATCGGTAGATCGTTTGCCACCGCGGCCGATCGCGCATTCGATAATTGGTGCCGGTAATGTGGTGCCACCACGGATTACTCGGTAATCGTTCCGCGTCCACTGTCGAAAAACAGCAACCCGATCCTGGCTAATAACATCCTGATTTGATTGCCAAGCGAGATCGGCCGGTCTCTCCACGGAATGACGTGTCAATCGATGTAGCCGCGATAAAACCTGTGCGCACCAACCTCCGTCTCTTTTAATATAACATTATACATCGTGTACCCCGCAAATATTACTCACTGTACTTTGTTGAAAAATTACATTTTACTTTGTGTAACCCGATCGATCGGTTTTTTGCCGAGACGTTCTATCGGCCGATCTTCGTTGGATTTTTCATTGAAAACGTTGCGTTCGGTGTTACACGTATAATTTACAATACACTAAAATATTTTTTACTGATTCCGGTTTCCACATATCAGTCCACAAAAATACATTATGAATATAATTTTAAAAAAATTATTGCTTTATCAACACTAAGACAATTAGGGTTTATAATGAGAATTTTAAGTACAGGAATATTAAACTTGGGATTTTATCATTGATTAATTCATGCTTTTTTAAATGTATACATTACTCTAACCATTTCAGTGTAATCATTGTGTTTTACATATTTTCATACGTCTCGCGGTTTCTTCGTCAACTAGACACGTACACTTTATAAGTGAGGGACAATTAAGCAGACTGGTGAGGGCTCGTTAACGATCGATCGATCGATCGACGGGTGCAGTGTTAAAGTAGCCTCGAGAACACGAAATAACGCGCGAAGTAACGTATCCTTTGTCGAATCACCGTCGATTTCCTTTATTTACCGATGCCTATCGCTAATAACGAGGATCGCCGGTTTATCCAACGATCGCCGGTTGATATTTTGCTGGTCCCCATTCACGTCGGTCCCCGCGCGAATAGCTTCGGGTTCCTAATTTCGTCGGGGCTGGCTTATTAAGTCGCCGCAATCTCTGCCGCGATACCGATCTCACGGAATATTATGTAAATAGAGCAGTAAACTCGGCCGATCGGCATGCGTGGCAACATTGTTCCCTAGTAAAACGATGTTTCTTGTCGCACACATCGTGTCTGATACCATCCGGGCAGGTGTCGAGCTTGATACATGTAATATAAATCCTGAAGCAACATGTTCTCTACATTTTTATGAGTACGCGTTTAAATTGGAAAAGGAACACGAAGTTTCGTTTGGTTAAGTCAATGCTCCGTTAATTAGCATCGCATGGATTTCCTCGTGAAAGCAATTTCTCCTCGAAATCTTCGATCGGCTGTGGCGGAAGAGCCTGGCACGAAGTGGGAACACTTCGTTGAACCTCGCCGAAGTAAATCTCGAAAATGGCCGGTGTTTCGCAACGCGACGTTTCCCAAGAAATGGAGTCGAGGCCGGCTCAGCGGACCGCGTCTCTGCCGACCATAAACGATCGCTGGTCATCCTGCGTGACCAGATGAGTGCCGGGAACCCGAGCTTCTGATTTCTGAACTCCGAAACTAGGAGAACGCGTTGCGCCAGCACGTTCTGGCCTCTCGATACCGATCTCCCTTTCCTCTTGTGGAATATTATGTAAATAGAGGCGCGCGCGTTAAAACACGATCTCCTGGAAAGCCGAAGAGAGAGAGGGAGGGAGACTGGGCTCTCTCGGAGAGGCCAGAGGCAGGCGTATCCGCGCGACCGGATGCCGGCTGAATAAGAAGCGCATAAAGGAACATTTAGCGCGCGCTTAAACGAAATTGCTGTAATCCTCCGCCACGGAGTGGCGGTCGAAAGCACCGCGAAACCATTCGGATAGGAAGAGCGGCAATGGGGGGAAATAGGTGGGGGGTAAAAGGGGGTGGACGCCGGGCATTAACATACCGATTTACATAATGCATATAATTCGAGTAATTATGAAGGGAAATATACACAATTTAATATAATGGTGGATGTTTAGGGTCCGGCGCTATATCTGCCACGGAAGATCTCTACGACGATGCAACTGGACCCCTTCGCTGTCCCTCACCCCAACTCCCTTTACCTTTTCCCTCGACTATGGCTGCGTATGCGTGAGGATGCGTCGCGGCCATTCATGGGCTGAGACGTTACCGATGCAAGCAGGTGTTGCTATGATGTCGTTGAACGCAGTTAGAGTGGATCGTTCTGATACCGTTTCTTTTGGGAACGTGGGACGAAAGTGCGGAAGTGCCTCCTTACTTGTGGGCGTTTCGAATGGCTGTTGCTAACTTCTTTATTTTTCATTATTTTTTATGGGACTTCGATGAACATATTTGTGGCATTTTTCTAATAAAAATCATACCAAATATGATATGTTTCCGATGATATTTACTTGTGTAATAGACAATTAAATTTTCGGGCGCAACTCTCTGCATCTCTTCTTCCCATTCGCTATTCTTTCTCGCGCCCGAAACTTTAATTGTCTATTACACAAGTAAATGTCATCGGAATTGTATCATATTTCGTATGATTTTTATTAGAAAAATGCCACAAAGATGGTCATCGAAGTCTCATAAAAAAATAAAGAAGTTGTAAATTCTGATTAGGCGGGCTCACCGATATATCCGAGCCGCCCTTCGAAGAGGTACACCCTGCAGTAGTGGGGATAGATCTGCGACATTTACAGGTCAGACTTTTAGAACATTTATAAATAAAATACTGTATATTTCGAACAAAAATTGTGGGACACCCTGAAAGCCCGTAAAATCTGGCTGTGCTATAAAACGACGCTCGAACACCGAAGTTTATCGACCCGACGAACGGGTTCGCTTTCTTCTGCGTGCATGCAGATGAAGGTGGAGGGGGGGCGAGTACAATGTTGATCGAAAAATAGTTTAACAAGCGGTCTACAGAGCGAGAAAACATCGTCGGCATTCGGCGAGGTGTTTAGGAGCAGTTTCGCCAGCAGGAAGTAAATTGCCCGTTTCTCGGCTGGGGAAGGTTCCTCGAAAAGTGGCTCGTTGCCCGTTAATGACGAGGCATCTTCGCGCCACCCTTCTCTACCTGCCAGACATTGATTGATACGGCCCGGCAGTTCCTAGTGTATTTTAATTTACGTTTTCACACGAGGAATGCGGATTTCCTTCGCTCCTCGTCCCGAAACCTGTCACGTTATACCCCCTCGCAATCTTCACGCTTCCCTCCGACACGCGTTCAATCTCGCACTTCAATTTTCTTTTTCTATCTTCATCGACGGAACCCCCTTTGCTACGCAGCGTCGTTAAGATTCATCGCGCCGTTCAATTCAGTATAGAACATCATGTTGCGGTTCTGGATTTACCTTTCGTTTTTCCTATTAGAGAGTTTGGTGAACCTTCTTGGAAACGCTGGGAAACGTAATGAAATTATTTTTTATTTTCAAGTTGGACTTATTAGTAATAGAATTTTAGTTTATTGAAATCTGAGTTTAATTATTATTCACAAATTTCTGGATTTCTGGAGACGACGAACGTTCCAAACTGAGTACCGGCTCCAAACCATCCAAGGATTCCCAACGCGTCGAAGACTACCTCAAAGTTTTCAAAGACTTTCATGATTCACGAAACTTCTAACACGTTCGAGGAACTTCAAACACTCAAAGCTTTTCAGCATTGTTAAGGATCTTGTAGATATTCTAAAGTTCCGGAAACATTCTAGTCCATTCTAACTTGTCATCTCCATCTGTTAGGAGACCAACGAATTGTCTAAATAAAATAAGCAGCTTGCACCTCTCATAGATAAAACAATGTATTCGCTAATGGTGGTAGGTACAGTGTTGAACGATAAAGTATGAAAGTTTCTCCCAGAAAGATCAAATGGAATTCTTGTTCTTCGGGGGACCCATTTCCGAATAGCAAAAACGCGTTTCGAAAGTTCAGCGATTCGCCAACGATGAAAAGCAATGCAAGCAGACCCCACGCGCAGTACTAACGAGATAGACCCTGTTTATCAGTTAGGCCGTGGCCGGGCGCGCGTACGCGGTCCCACTCCAATTAGCGCTACAGCCGGAGCTAATTGCTTGATATAAATCGCCGCGACTTAAAAAACCGGCCGAATAATTAGACGGCGTGCAAGCCGCAGGTGCAGCCGCTTTATTATGCGCGTCCCGATGTTTAGCGCATTACCGGCTGTATTATTCTAATGACGCGTCGCGGGTATCCTCCGCGGTATAATGAGAAGGGAACACCGTTCGAGCGTTTCTTTTTCGTACGCGCATGCGAAAGCGAACCGATTACACCGTTCCATGCTAATAGAGCCTATTAGGGGCTTGCCGATCCCCATGACAATCCGTGAGCACCGCGATCTAAATGTCAATCTCGGTACCGAGACTCTGCACCACGTCCTAACTCTACACTGTGTCCCCTTGGTCGACAATCTTCACTTGTATTTGCTCTTTCAATTAATGTTTTAATTTTTTTTTAATAAGGGTTCATTAGCGACGAACAAATTTATCATTAAAATATAACTTCCTGGATTTTCGATCCCTTAATAAATTCCAGTAGATGTTACAACACCTTGTACAAATACTATGGTTCCAATTTCAATATTTTATTCCTCTACACTGATTTCTTCCTTCAAATAAAATACACCCTGCACCCCAGTCACTGCTCAAAGCTCAACACTTAACGATTCAGTGCATTTCCTGAAAGATTTAACTGAGGAAAATAATTTTTTATTTTTCTACGCTGATTTCTTCCCTCAAATAAAATAGACCCTGTACCCCAACCACTGCTCAAAGCTCAACGCTTAACGATCCAGTGCATTTTCTGAAATATGCAATCGGGGGAAATGGTCGAAGGTACATGACAGAGAAGGTGGGCAAAGAGAATGAAAACGGAAGGTGAACAAGCAAGAGGGAGGGAAAGAGAAAAAGAGGAAAGGGTCTTTCTCGTCCAAAGGAGGCGAAGGTCCGCTCAACTGGCGGTATCTCAAGATCTATCTGAATAATAACGTGTACGACAACATGTCAAATTATTCAGAACTGCGACGCACGCAGCCCGAACACTCTCGCAAACTCAACGAGTACGTGGCGTGGGTGCGTGCGTGCTACGTGCGTGCGTGTCGCCGTCGAGGAACGTTGCGAGAGAGAGAAAGAGAGTCGAGGGTGGCAGAAGGTGACAGAGGGTGGTAGCGGCGAGTCGACATGTGTTCGCGGTGCCGGTGGCTCTCGACAGCAGTTTTATAATTGCCGGACTGGATATCGTGCCGCTCGTTTTCCGCGAGATTCGTGAAACACCGCTCGCGAAACCTCGACCGAAAACGGAAACGCTCGTCGCCTCTTGCTACCCTAATCACGTGCCCTACCTTGGACTTTGGCTGTGTCAACCCTTCTTGATCGTAATAATCGTCTACAGAGTCTTGCATATTTTTATTCAATTTTTAAGACGAATTCCTTGCTCGCTTTGAACATTTTCATTGCTGGCTAGGTTTTTAATAATCTTTGACTCGTTGAACAGTTTTTATTTATCTACTAAGTTTTGTTGGTCGATCCTCTCTTGTTCTAAATGATTTATTTTATCAAGTTAATTAAGCAGAATATCCCCGCAGGAATCTAAAAGTCATTTATTAAATTTAAAAAATTTATGTAGTTTTGCAAGCGTCTACTATTGAATAGGAATCGCCAGATATGTCTGACCGTGGCTTGCCTATTCTACTTCTCCTACGCACCTACTACTGCATTGGAGCCTGACGAATTCTCAAAGGCGATTTTCTCTAAAATGAAGTTTCATTCGAATAAATTGTATTCTATATTTTCAATTAACTTATGTCGAGTCTGCGGGTCTTTATGGAAATTCCTATTTTTAAAATAAATAAAAGTGTCAATAGTGACAATCCGCAGTATACTTCTGTCCGTACTATCAGATCGAGAACATCGTGTGCAACATAATTAAAATTGTGAGAACGCGGTGTAACAATAAAACGGAATATTAAGTTTGAACGAAGAAACAGAAGGCAGACTTAACAAATGCAAATAACAAGAGTTGTGATTTCGTGGGGTCGAGGATTATAAGGGGTTGGAAATCCTCTTATTCTCGGTCCGTCAACGATCGCTGGAAAAAAGGGGGTAATAATCGTGCGGCAGCCCCTTTCCTGGACTTTCCCCGTTTCCAGAGCCGAGTGACAATTAAATCACAGGTCCCGGCTTGATCATGACGGATCGGGGCGAACCGGGTAGCACGCCTCGCTTCGGAAATTCCCTCAGTTTTCCGTGCAACCGGTTCCGGGGGAAGCCGCGGGGGCGGCCGCGATCGGTCTATTCCGCACGCCACCGCGCTATCATGCTCGCCGCGAAAAAACGCCGGACGTTAATAGCAGTTACACCGTATTTGCCAGACCGATACGCGATTCCCGGGGGCCGAGCGTAACTTGATTGCCGGCTGTCAACGATCGTCCGCGTATACACTCGAGGATAATTCGCCTCCGTGCGGTCGCGATCGTTTTCAGCCCTTCCGCCCCCGCTCTCGGTAATGACATCCATGATAGATCTGCGCCGGGAAACGTTTACGGGCTGCCTCGTTAACGATCTCGGAAGAAACGTGGTATTCAGCAATTTTTTCTGGAAAAATTAGTGCTAGTTTTTTTTTAATAAAACCGTCGGTTAAAAGCGCATATCTCGCACTGCTTGCGGCAACTCTTTTCCTGCGTAGATCTGCGCTGGTGATCGTTCAATTCCCTCCTTGTCAACGATCTGGAAAAAGCAGTCTTTTCTAGAAAAAGTAGGGGTAGTTTTTCTAAATAGAGACCTTGTTTAAAAGTGTAATTTTGTCCGAGCATTCGTTAACATCTGGCATTCTTGTTTTTACGCCCAACAACCCCTAAGTCATCGCGAGACAACCTCTACGTGGGGGTTGATAATAGAAATAAAAAAAATTAGATTAATTTTCAGACAAATAAGAATTCGACGTCATAATTAATGATGACCACTAATTTTGCTGAATTTTCTGTTTCATGGTGATCGATGCTACGGCCATGGACACCTGTGCTCGTTATGGGATTCGCCATCAGTATGTAAGTAATTGAAATTATTTTTACTGTACTATTTTCGTTATTACAACGACGGCCTAGGCTGCTAAATAAAAATACACAGTCTGTTGTTTTGGAGAAACTTTATTTTGCATAAAGATCTTCAGACTGTTTATTTTAGACACTGTGTAATATCAATTTTGAAGATTACAACCGCTGTATCTCTCATCACAGCGTACTCGCGCGAACTTATCAGACATCAAAGGCTCTTATCGATATTTGAAAATCGCTGAGATCGATTAGAAAGCACCAAGTTGATTTTCGGCGCCACCGGAAACCGTTCGCGATCGATAACGTTGTGGCCAGGTTCGAGGTGTTTCGGCTCGATCTAAACGCGAGAGACGGTTGCGATCGATCGAGATCCATGCACAGGTGTCCGTCGAGCGAGTCGGCAGCATGGGGTTGATCGAATGGTAGCAGAACGTCGGAGGGCGGGAGAGAACATCAAGCACGAGCTCATATTCCACATAATGAGTGCGGCAGCGAGATCAGACAGGCCGACACGGCCGCGTAATTGAAACTCGCCGACATAACCGACGCCGTAAAAACGCGTTTCGCTGGCTCCGCGGGAAATCGGACAGAGTAGCTTTCAAGCTTTATGATAAATCCACCGAGCCGTTCGGTTTTACGATCGATAAAGCCGCTCTCGATCGCTCGTAATTGGACGATTCCGCGACTATACGAAACGCCGGATCGTGCCGGGATTGAGAGACGAAGAGGAGTGCACAGAAACGCCGAAAAACTACACCGGGCCTATTACTTGCTGTTATAAGGCCAATTTGCGTTAACCGGGCTGACCGAGGTCGCGACAGTTCAGCCCTTCGGCTGTTGGCCTTCGAAAGAAGGGGTGGTTCAGCAGGATTGATCATTCCGAAGGCCGAAATTAACAAAAGATTCATTTATGCTCTACCTTAAACTTTTTCAACTACATTTATCATATTGTTAACTCCGCCTCCAGAACACTTGGTTTCATACAGAACATAAAAAGGACTTCTGTCTACAATAAATAATAATATTAATAATAATAAAAGACATCACTACTAAAAATTATTATAATTCAAAACAGTTCTACAACTACTTTAATGAATTTCTAAATTGTGTGAATTCAAGCAGAATGATTAGCGTCCTGATCTACATATAACGCTTCTCTTAAACAGGATACTTAATCTAGAACGTGGATGTAACAGTGAACAAGCAAAAGCTGAAATTCGCGGAACCACTTGAAAGAAACCAATACTAGGAACATCAGACGCTCTTCTGTTTTCAAAACTACAGGGGACAGATTAAAATCTCCTTGCTCCCAATGGCTTCCACAAATCGATCTAATGGGCGTGGTGAGAATGCTCGGCGAATTGCCGTACACGTTTACTTAAAAACAGAATCCAAAGCGTTCGATCAAATTAACTGTTTGCTCGAATAAAAGTCGCCGTTGTAAAACACGCCGCGCTAAATACAGAAATAATCCTTCTGGGAAATTATAAACCAACCACGCCAGTTCCAATATTAAAAGAACCAACAACCTCCTGGATCGGTTCCAAGAGAATCGTTCTATATACACGGTGTCCCTGCTGTCGGACAAAAGTGTTTCACGCAATAGTTGCTGAGTTCGACGAGAATTAAACGTTTTCGAATTTCACGTTAGATTAAAGAATGAAATTATTCTGTCATGCAATTAGAAAACGCTGTGCAAAGATCAAACTGAACTATTTACGGGTTTAAGAGACATTTTTGCTTCTGAAAAATAATATGAAATGTAACTCCTTATAATTCAGTTAAAAAAGTTTTTGTTGTCACAGCAAGTATGTGTGTTATAATTTTTCTTTTCTACGATATTTTTAATAACGGTAATCTTTAATATAAATGTATTATTTTTCAGACGCAAAAATGTCTCTCATGGAAATGATCCATACAGGGATCGAAACGTTGAGATAAATTAATTTGCAAATTTGCCGTTTGAAAACACAAAATTTGCTTTATATTACATTTTCGATCGAGAAGAAATTCAATTTATTTACGGGTTGATGGACGCACGATTTAATTGGGAACACAGTATAGGAGCGAAGAAAAAGAAAACAGGTTCAAATATACGATCCGAAAACGCCGGTCTCCAGAGGGTGAGAAAAGAGCTGGATGACTCCATTCCGCAGGGTAGCTGGTAATCACCGATTACAAGTTCGTCGAAGAAAGCGTGGACGTTTTAATTCGACGCGTCCCCGGGATCGTATCTCCTCTCGGTTTCGTGTCGGACGGTGGAAGGGGCCGTCCTTGATCAAGTTTCTACTACGCGGCCACTGCTACTAATAACGGAGCAAACGACCGGACCTTGTTCCACGGTACTTAACTTCGCGGGACATTTCCTGGTAGCCGGGGTACATTGAAGTTCGTGTATCGTCGCGCGTAACCTGTCATTATCAGGGATATTGCTTGTATAGCGACACGCTCGCATTTGGAAACGTCTCGTCTGTACGTGATTTATTAATTTCGCAGGCCCGGGCCACCGATCGTTCTCCGCGGACGCTTATTCGACGATTAACCGGACGAACCGCGGCACCGGGACGCTTGTTAACACGCGTCGCAAGCCGCGGTTATGGGCGTCGTAAAAGTTCCGACCCCGCTCGAACCGTCTTCCACGCAAATTGATCGCGGATCGATGCGTTCACCTCTGCGAATTATTTTGGATTTCTGGAGTGGAAACAACAGCGGTTGTACTCGAAGCTATTTGGACCCTGACTTTGTAAAAATTCTTCTAAATCTTGATTGGATTATTTTCAGTGGTACCTCAGAGTTGCTATTTAATTTCGGGTTAATTCTTCGGATTTAAAAATTCAAGGTGCCCTTATGTTTTTTAAGAAGTACGTGTAAATAAAAATTAAATGCTGTTCGTTTGTTAGCGCATCACTTGAGAACGGCTGGACCGATTTGGTTAATTTAAAGAAAATGGAGGTGGTTTTTTATAGGATTCTTGTATGAGCGTCAGATATGTGTAATTAAAACGATGACAAACAAAAATTGATATTTGGACAGGACCATGTCTGTCGGGTCAGTTAGTAACATATAAAATCATGATTTTACTGTAAAAATATTTATCCTGTCTCATTTGCTGTTCCAAATAATCTCTTTGGTAAAACGATCAGACGACCTAGTTTGGTGGCTCGTTCCCAGCGCGATCGAATCGAGTTCCAAAAACGTGTGTTTGCGCAATCGTCCGCAGTCCCAGCGGTTTTCCTATGGCGGCCGAGTCTTGGTCAGGCTGTTCTAGCAAGTGCCCGCATCGGGGGTGGATAAGTGTTAACCTAATAGCCGGCTAACTCTACACGGGAGCCGTCCGATGCTGGTGTCTGGTCACCAAGCTTCCCAATTAACCTACCAATACCGACCAGAACACATCCCATCCTAACAAATAAATCGATCAACTATTCACCGAGTACACGGTTGATCAGTGTCGCAGCAGCCAGCCGGGGATGGAAATACGAGGGCGGGGCTGAGGGGTTGGTGGAAAAACGATCGTAACCGCAGAATATCGTAACGGGCCGAATCGAGTGGAACAACGCCGGGCGCATTAAATACCGAGCCATTTACCGCGGGACCGTTTCCCGTATCGGCGTTAAACGTTCCCCGCTTTACACGGGCAAAACGCGCGCTCCCCATATACACGGTGGGCCGTTTCAGAAACGCCCGAACATCCTCGCTATTCTTAATAAAAAATTCACAAAATCTATGAAACAGTGTACGTTCATTTTGGAAACTTCTTTTAATTTTTGTCATTCATAAAAAGTACATAAGAATCTTCTTGGACACCAAAATGGACGTCATATCAACCCTTCATTCTCTCATGTAACGAACAACTGTCTATTCGTAAAAATATTTAACCCTCATACGTTCCTCAGGGTGTAAAATCGTTCACCCTTTTAAATCTACGTCGTGAGATATATTTATTTAAAATGTGACGCTATAAATTAAACATAACGTGTTGGCTTAAAGTATTTTTGAGGCATAAACTATTTTTGAGGAGCGTATGAGGATTAATTTAGCGGACCCAGTGCGAGTGTCCAGACGGTTCTAGCGCAGTGATCCACGGAGGATGAGTCGAGGGAGAGAGAAAGAGGTAGCCGAAGGGCGGTACGGGTGGAGCGCGAGGAACCGTGAACAATTATGGCCGATATGGTAGTCGGGTGGGTGTGCAGCCAGGTACATACTTTGAGAGGACTGGTATGGGGGCATGGGGCACCGTGGACCGTGGACTCTGCGGCCTGTGGTGCTGGCCGAGTACGTCGGGGCTTGGGGTTAATACGGTGGCCGGTGATGCACGACCGACGCAGCGCTGTGGCCGGAGCGGCTGACCGCACGCCAGCTGCCCAACGCCGCTCGAGCTGCCCGCAAAAATCTGTAGCTGACCCTTGTGCCCATGCCCATGCTGTTGCACACCTAACCCCTAACCCACGCCCTCCGACAACCCCCTGAACGCCCTCGAAAACCTCCGCGACGCCGCACGCTTCTTCTGCATCCACCGCAACCTCCTCCCTCAAGCGAATACGAAAAATTCAATACTGTATTAGCAATAGCTTTTTGCGAATGATGAAGCTTGACAACATATTTCAAGGTCATCAAAATCGGTGAGCCCTTAATGTAAATAATTACAGCACATTTCCAGAAAATTTCATCGAAAGCGAATATAATTTGAAATTTATTAATTTACACACACACACACACTAAGAGATGGTACTCCATCCGTAAGCTCCATTTCCAAATGCAAAATCACTTTCCCTTCCTCCTCATCAATATCAGCAGCACACCGAGCGCAATTAGCAAACCAAATCCGCTGGTTCTTAAGAGTTGCCAGCAGCTTATCTCCGTCGAAGCAGCGGCATCGTTCTGGAATTCCCTCGTCCAGGAATTCTCGGCAGCATCGTGTTGCGGTATCGTGGCAAAAAACCACCGCTTTTCTCATGCGCGCGCGAGAGAGCGTTTCTCGGTGACAAGCGGCGTGGACGAGTGAAATTGAGATTTCACGCACGTCTGCACGGCAGCAAGGTAATTGCGTTAAACGGCGCGGTTGCGTATGCGAGTGCTGCGCCCACCTGTGTCAGTCCCGCGTCGCTGTCCAAATAATAGAATTCATGACGCGCGCTCGCGCACGACCACAAGAAGAAAGAAAGCGTTGCACCGTCCCGATCCGTTCGATCGCGCCGTCGTCATCGGCCTCGTCATCTCGTCCGTCGACACAAAACCCTACGGCAACCGACTGCTAATCAGCTAGCGTGATTCACCTGGTCTTTTCGACGTCGTCCAATCGGACGCTTCTCGAGAATAACATCAGGCCTGACCACTGCCTTTTTCATACGCGACTTTCTTTCTGCTCGCACAGGTTCCACTTCCGAAAACCCCTGGACGATCTCCCGGGAATTTTAATGATTGTTTACGTTCGACGTTCTTCGGATTCAATCTCTCCTGCATGGTCAAATATATTTTTTGTAATTATTTACATTAGTGGCTTCCTCACCAATTTTGATAACCTTCAAATATGTTGTCAAGGTTATCATTCTCAACAACTTTTCCCTATACATGTTACCACCGTTCGGTTTTAGTTTTCAAGATATTTGCAAAAAATTATTGCTAATACTGTATTGAATTTTCTTTCTTGGATTTTCGTTTCTAACCAAACACAAAATGAATTATACAGGCAACCAATAACCACAACTCATTGTATGCGTGAAGGAATACGAAATATTGAATACAGTATTAGCAATAGATTCTTGCAAATATCTTGAAAAATAAAATCGAGCAGCGGTAACATGTATAGAAAAAAGTTTTTAAGAATGATGACGACTTCAAACACCTTCGAATTGAATCTTCAAAATCGAAGCTCCCTTCCCGGAAGAATTTTCACCTGTATCTACACATTGCAGAGTATCCTGCAGTAAATACTACAAACCCAGAATAATACTCTGTTTGGTTGAAGTTTGGAACTCCACCGATGTAATTGGAGCAATCACTGAAAAGTTAATATTAGGGAAGTGACTGTAACGAACAGTTCACTCGTCAACGAAACTTTGCGTTATTCATCTGATGAAGTTCAACAATAGAGCGCGACTAAACAGGAAACACCGTTCTCAGTACGAACATCTACAACAGAGGTCCGGCAATGTCTACTGTTCTATGGTACCATCCGTTGCTCATCACGCTGAGCAACTTCGCTCCAACGTTGCCCAGAAAAACTCCACTAAAATTTAATAATACTGTTATACAGTTCGGTATTCCGTGTACAAGCCGTGTCCTTTTGTTAAAATTTCACCAACATTTCAGTGACTGAGGAAGGTTAGCGTAGGAGGAGCTTTAACAATACTGCCATAGTACATTACATTTTCCCAGTGAATCAAATTTTCCGAAGAAAAACAAAAAAAAGAACATTTTTATATCACCATTTTCGATCGTCCCAGAATATGTTTACTTCGCATAAAAAAATGTGTTACGAGGTTTCATTATCTATAACAATCGTTCACAGCGAAAAGACAACCGTTTCGCGAATTCCGGCGAACTTTTCGCCGCTAAATTCGCCGGAACGTTATTCCGCGGTTATCGGTGGCTCACGCGCGTTGCATTACCGGGCTGCACCGCCAATTTACTTTTCTCGAGCGTGTAGAGGCGCCTATATCTTTAATATGTTTCTCGTGGGAACGATTCTCACTCGCACGATGCACTTTACCGTAGGCCTGGATCGAACCCGAGGGCCCGGACGCGCTCGCCGTAATTTAATTGACGCAAAGATTGCCACAAAAAGTCCATCTTTACATAATGGTTCTTTTCCTTTCCCAGCGAGATACGAAACGATCATCGGCGTTTCCCATGGTTCGGCCACAGTGTATTATCCTGTGTATCCCCATCGGACACCTCTGACGATCTTACTCATCTGCTACCTGAAAAATCGATCATTCGGATTGATCTATCTTGAACTGCACCCAATAACTATGTCATCGAAACGGCCCCGCCATCGATGCAAATCGGTACCATTGGGCGGTCGCTTTGGCTCGGTCGATAAGACCGGAACAAGAGGAAAGTCCTCCGTTGCACGAGCAAAAAGGAAACCGGCACGAGTCGTTCTCTCGATTGGATTAGCCTCGACCGCCTTCTAAACCATGTAACGTTCTGCTTTCGTTCTTTCACCTGGTGGGGACATTTACCTTTCTTCCAGCGACCGCCGCCTATCGGTTACCTTTCTCCAGTTGCGGTTCTCTCTAGAAAAATGGAGCCGATCGTGGCTGGCCCCCATTGTGCCCCGGTCGGCTTCTCGTCGCTGACAACGATATCTCCCGGGCCCATTGTCGTTGAAGCATCCCTGACACGGTACACTTGTCGGAAACTTCTGTACACGGAGACCGATTTTACGGGTCTTTTCTTCGGGGTCGCTTGACCGTCGAAATTGGTCCGAAGGCTAGGTCCTCTTTACGGTCGCGCGACACATTTATCCTCACGGTTCGCCCGAACGACGACAAAGCCCCGTCCTCCGTGGTCGAATAAGGGGCCCTCTCACGGCCCTCCTCTCTGTCTTCTGCAACCGAAATCCAATTTGCATGAACTGCAGCCAAAATGGACGAGGTAATTGGTACACAGTAGGGATTAGGGCTGCGCCAACGCGACGGACGTCCGGGCACCCGGCTTGCAACTCCCCCGCTCGCCTCCTTTCCGCCAACGATCTCCGGTCCTTCCTCCGGAGCGGATCATTTGGTCTCCTTGTTTCTTCTAATTGAGGATAGCTTCTTTCTAGACGCTTTGTAATTCAAATCTCGGAACCCGCTCCCCTTTTTCGCCAACGGAAAATGAGGAGACGTGCGCGTTTCATTTGCACGATTTTCACATGATTTTATAAATCGGTGTATTAATTGCGTTTTTGTTTAGAGTAGAACAAAATGTATCACAAAGATCTATGCCTACACACATTCACCGAGAGAGTTGGAGGAAGCAAGAGGTGCAGACACTCGAGCACGTGGTTGCATATTATAATATATATCTCTGCATCGTTGCAAAACTGCAAGATCGAGAAAAAATCTGTCCTTTGTTCCCGTTCCGGTGCTCGTGCGTTTCTATTTTCCGGTACGGTCCCCGATGATCTAGAGGAGCGCCGCCCCGGAAAAATGCGTCTGCGAGATGCCCCAAGTCGGAACGATATTGAATCGTTCCCTCGTGTCGGACGTCGGCCGAGCCACCAATATATTTCATAGACGGATACAACAAAAGGACACGGTATCCTCTCGGAGAGACCTCTCGGAGAGATTAGTATGCTCGTATCTGCATGCCGCAAGATCGTATCTGCCGCGAGCGCGGCCCTTTGTGGGTTTTTGTTTGCGTTGCGTACGTATTTATGCGAGCGTCCTCCTCCTCTTTTCTTTCCGTCTTTCTTTCTTTCTTTCTCCGGCCGCCTTCGCTTCCTCGACCAAGAGACGGCTCTTCTTCCTCTCTTCTTCTTCTTCTCCTCTCTTCTTGTCTGTTCTCCTCTGTTTCGCCGTCCCATAACCGGGAACACGCTTCCTCGTCGACGTCCCGAATGATTTGCTTCGTTCGGGTGATCCTCCGGAGAATTCGCTGGTACGTCGAGGACGCTGAATTTTCAATGATGCCTCGAGGATTCTACCTCCTGACTGATACAGCACCATTAGAGACTATTCTCTTACTTGGTTTTTCTTCTTTTACGTCTTCTATTTGAACAAACGTCTAAAACAATCAAAGAATGTTGAAAACTTAATTTTTAGCATTGCCGTAGGGGTTGAAATGTCCTGAATGATTTGCTTCGTTCGGATGATTCTCCGGAGAATTCGCTGGTTCGTTGAAGACGCTGAATTTTCAATGATGCCTCGAGGATTCTACCTCCTGACTGATACAGTACCATTAGAGACTATCCTCTTACTCGGTTCTTCTTCTTATACGTCTTCTATTTAAGCAGACGTCTAAAACAATCGAAGAATGTTGAAAAATTAATTTTTAGCATTGCCATAGGGGTTGAAGTATCAGATTTAATAATTGGAACGGATTCTATGAAAGTAATATTTCGTTTCTGCTTCATGGCGAATCGGAGCCGACTTTCTGGACACGTCTCGTAACTCGATGCTCGTACAAGACTGGGTGTCGTTCAATATCCAGTATCCAGCTAATTTCGAGCATTTGCATGTCGATACAGAGGGCGGGTAGGCGGGCGGCAGGGTAGCAGTTTCAATTTCGCAACGGCGATCCAATCATGTAAATCAGGGGTAGCATTATTAGTGGCGGCAATCGAACTCTCCTAGGGCGATAGAGGAGGTGGTCGGTCAGAGGGGGTGGTTTGGAACGGTTCGGAACCGGAGAGAGCCCGGTTACCGATCCGAAACGAAGGCCGAACCGGCGTCCAACTAATCCCGGGCTTATCTAATCGCTTGCTCCCTTCCTCCTTCGTGAATCGCGCGATTCCGTTGGTTCGCAAAGCGGCTTACTCCTTCTCCACCCCTTGGATTCGGAATCGCTCGAGAAACTGTGCAGCTGCGATCGAGAGATCGGAATCCGTCGATCCTTCGATCGTGGATCTCTCTTCGCGGCAGAAAGTTCCCGAAGGCCAACGACTACGACGACGCACTTGTTGAAACTGTATTTTCGTCCAGCGAATTCATGCGACGCGAGCCCGTTCGAAAACCCGAATCGCCATCTTCGTCGTTCCGAGGTTGATTCATACCGTACCAGAGCAGTTGGCATCGGCCAGACGATTTGTCCCGCCGACAAATTGGTATACAATGCCTCCTCGCCGGTGCTGATGGCCTCTCCGACCGGTGATTCATGCGGGCCGACGTACCTGAAGAGGAAAGAGCCGGCTCGCCCGGTCCCCGAGCCTTCCGACCCAGACTTTTCGATAGAATAGCTTAGGGAACCCATATTTCAAAGGCTATTTCGACTCTGTTGCGTCCTGGACAGTTCGGGTAAATCGATATTTTGCGGCCGACGCCGGAATCTTGGCCAACAAGACGTTTTTATCCCAAGCAAGAATTTTTTTCTTCCGAATAAGAGATTCTTAAATAAATCAATTTTCTTAGCTCCAGGTACTTAAAATTTCAAAGATGCTTCTATCGCAAAAATGTCTTCATTCAACCGTGTATAATTATTAAAATTCAGCAAAGTCTAAATACATTCTGTTCTGTGATTTTAACCAGCAAACATATTGATGTCGATGCTGACGTTGATTCTGTCACCTTCGAAACCACAATGATTAGAAAAAATAAAAATTACAAAGCAATTCCTTGTTCACCTTGGCACCGGATGAATCACCTGCCGAGCGAAGTTCGCCGTCTCGGAAGACTCGTTTCCGGGTCTACATGACAATGCGAGCTCGCAAAGCGGCGAAAGAAGTCTAATGAGAAACGTTTAAGCCGAATCGCGAATATAAATCGAGGCCCTCGCAGAGCAGGTGGCTTCGTCGAGCCGCGACGCGACAAGACATTGCCATCAGGTTCGTCCATTAGTTGGGAAACGTCGTCGACTCGTCTCGACGAGCATCGCCGGCTAATGATTTTCCGGAGTATCAAGCTTAAGCGGACGAACACGCGTGTACGGCGCAGTGTTTCTTACACGTGTGACCGTGGGAGACCGGAAGTCGAAGATCGGCGATCCGGTGTCCTCTATACCGACTGCCCCACTTGCGGCTTACTTAGCCTGATTATGCGCACGGTTACGTAATTGAAAAGACTCTTAGCACCTCTCTTTAAGTAACACGAAGGAAATGTGAAACTCGTGTCTACCTTTAAAGGTACAAGGTCTTAAGCGCAAAATTAATGCGTAGATATCTTATACAAGATCCTGCCCACGCACAAGAAAAGTCAAACGATATTTCTTTCGTGTCTTTACAACCTGCTAGGACCGTGAACAGAGGAATTAACAAGACTTCCAGAAAAATCTGAGATCGTGCACACGGGCGAGCATCGGCAAAGATGATCGCGAGGGTCCGGGCCCACAAATTGTGTCCTAGTATCGTCCCTGTAGATCGAACAGGCCCTAACAGGCTCGTCCGCGAATAATCGTTGGCCAGATGTCTTTGTTTCCCCGGGAATCGTCGGGGTTAAAAGATTCGGCCGGCGATGGGCCGGGTGAGGGGGTGGCTGAGGGAGCAAAAAGAGAGAGAGAGATAAATATAGAGAAGGAGCTCCTTAACTCGGGCGTTCATCTCGAAGGATCGGGATTCGGGGTAGGAAGAAGCCGGTTCGGCGTCCGATCCTCTTCGTGGCTCGCGGTGGGTCGTCCCGATCTTGCCGGCGATTCGATCTCTCGAACTCGAGTCGATTCCGGGAAATCGGGGGAGACGACGGGCGCGTGTCTTCCGACGAGGATGTGGAGGAAGCGGGAGGAACGAAGAGGAAAGGAACGAGAATGAACGGGTAACGAGCCTCCGGTCACGTGTAGCGCGTCGGACGTCGAGATGTCAGATCTATCGGCGCGTGCTCGATGGCGCGTGTCCTCGCCTGTTGATCAGCCACCATCTTGCTGGCTGTCTGTACCCCTTGCACAACGCCTCGCACCTCCCTGGAAACTATTACTCATGATTTCTCCAACGAGCCGTCTCACGCTTTCGACGAACTCGGCGATCGTCTAGAAACGCTGATCTGCTAATCCATGTCATCTGAAAATTTGTAAACTACGAATCGTAAGGGTGTGAGCTCGACAATTCGCTTGCAAGAACCGCACTGCTTTGAATATTTATAATATCCAGACGGTTAAATGTAGATTCGTGAAAATTTTACTGGGTTAGGTTGGATTTTCAAGAACATGTAAAAATAACCTTATCCTTCCTCACCGATTTTGATGACCTTCAAATACGTTGTCATGGTCATCATTCTGTACAACTTTTCCCTATACATGTTATCGCCGCTCGATTTTAGTTTTCGAGATATTTGCAAAAATCTATTGCTAATACTGTATTGAATTTTTCGTATTCCTGCACGCATACAATGAGTTGTGGTTAGGTCGTGAAGTCGTGGAGAGGGCCGACCACGCACACGAAAATCGTTTTATATATATGTTGTATATTGTTTGCCTATATTATTCATTTTGTATTTGGTTAGAATGCTGTACACAAAAATCCAAAAGAAAAAATTCCATACAGTATGAGCAATAGTTTTTTGCAAATATCTCGAAAACTAAAATCGAGCGGCGGTAACATGTATAGGGAAAAGTTGTTCAGAATGATGACCTTGACAACATATTTGAAAGTCATCAAAATATTTCAGCTTAAAAGATTTTCGTCGTCACGTCACGTCCGCCTCGAACAGATTCGAAAAATTCGCGATTAAATTTACACATAGCCTGGCTCCTTAACACGCGAAGGTGTCGCGGGGTCCTCGTCCAGGTCGCGAGGTGTTTAATTGGCGCCATATTTCGCTTTCGAACAAAACCCGTCGGGCCGCGATATTTCTTTCTTTCGCGGCGGCCTCGTTACACGGCCGAGCACGGCCGTTTGGATCTCCGTGCTGTTGTCCGGCCGGGGAAATGTCGAGGAGGAGTGTTTTATTTCCTGCAATTGCGTCAAGGAGGTGTGTTGCTGCAGAAAGAAACGAAGAAAAAAAATGGCCAGATAACCAGGTAGAAAGGAGAAGATACGATAGGAGAGAGAAAGAAAGAGAGCCGCGTGGCGTGCCAGTCGGAAAGTTTCGCGGGCCGCGGATGCACACAGGATGCAGGAGGTGTCATTAGCATAGCGCGGAAGAGCCGTGCTTTATGATTTATTCGGCCCCTTCTTGTTAGTCCCTCCTTCCCGCTCGTAATTCCAGCTGCACGCCAGGTAAACACGACCCCGGCTCCGCAATCCTATGTAGATCCAACGCGTACGATCCGAGAAATTCACTTTCCCGATACCCCGATCACCGTCGATCCGTATTTCGCAATTCCGATCTTCCAACAGCTGCAACCTCCCCGAAGGTAGCACTTAACACCACTTCGAACACCGGGACTAATGTCGGGAACCCCGTCGATTTCTATCGGGATGTGTGTTTAGGCCGTTGCGCCGCCTATTCTTAACTAATGTTAACCCGATGCCTAATATTAACGTAATACCCAGTGACAAGAGATGTGTGTTTTACTGCCACGGGCGGGACTAATGATACGGGAGCCTCTGGAACCGGGCCTCTCGTGTCACCGTTCCGTTTCCTGAGATTGTTCGCGGAACACGGATCCCGGAACCTGTGGTTTAGCCTGATTGCTTGAACACAGGCTTTTCGCCGATAGATGATTCGACGCCGACCTATCGTGACTCTCTATCTCTTCATTTGCTCTTCCCTCGGATCCAACCTCTTCCGTAGAAATCGCTGTTCATCTTCGACACATCAAATATTTGCCTTGGACGGCCGTGCTTCGGTGAAATTTCCTTAATACGTGTCTCTTGGCATAATCCTAGAGATCTTTTCCAATTAGGCTGTGCTCATACAGGGCACTGGCTTCCGGGAGCCAGCGCCAAGTGTTATCAAATACGAGCGCAGGTTTTCCATGGGTCTTTTTCTCGTGCAAGCCCAATAGGGACCCATCGACCAACGCTCGAAATTTATGATTTTTGGTGTTGGCTCCCGGAGCTAGCACCTCTGTATGAACGCAGCCTTAATCTTCTTACAATATTCCCAGTAGATTCTGCTAAAGTGCCACTCAACTAGTGGATGAAAAAAGGAGAACAGCCTTTAAAAAGCCAGTTTGATGCACGGGTTTCTTTATTTCCCGGACGTGGTCGATGACTCCCGGCTCGGCTGGACGAAAGAACGATGGGATACGCACTGATTGCTGGAAATTGGCCGGTCGATTGTTCAGGTAGCGGAGCTCGGGGGTATGGCCACTCCGATCTGACACCAGCATTCTCTTTCACATCGCGGTCACAATGTTATCCGGCGCCATCGAGCCTGCAATTTCAATCCGACGCGACTGAAACACCGCTTCCTAGATCGGGGAAATAATAAGCGACGTTATACGTATCCGGATCGTGCAAAACGAGGTGTAACTGGAATCACTTGAGGCATCCGCTCAAACGAGCTGTGACTGCCGCCCGGGAGAGATTTTTATCCGGCTGCCGCGTCAGAGTCTTTAATTCCTCCGGTGATCTATGGTCGAGATATCGCGTCCCATTATTCCCCGCCCGGCCGCCGTGACATTAACTCCTGCGACTCTTGTTAGGGCGAATCGTACTTTCAATTTCCGCCACGGAAAATCCACTCGGCTTCGGCCCTCGAGATAATACCACAAACGTTTCAATTAAAGTACTCCATTGAAATTTTTTCAAGCATCCTCTTATACCGATTCTTAGCAGAACGACCCCTTCAACTCATTTAGACCTGAAATAATTATATTTTAAATTTTTTATACTGTATACTAATAATAATAATAATAAAGTGTCTGCGAATGTTTCAGCTTCTCTCAATTGTTTATGCATAATGATTCATGATAATAATGGTTGTTCTAAATTAATCTTTTACATTAATCGTTCGATTATTTGATAAATGAAATTGAAATTCTACGAGTGTCGCCTCAGAATAAATTGTTTTATTCGACGCCTTTTTTCGAGAAAATCGTGCGAGGCAGTTTGCGCGTTCGGAAGTCGATTTTTTGGGGGAGTCTCGGTAAATTCCGGTGGTAGCGAACCTCCGCGTCCTTCTCGGAGTTTAAACGATTAACGCGGGCGGTTTCCCGCGAATAATCGATGTCCCCGATGTCCTCGGCCGTACGGCAAAGTTCTCGGGAGATCCAGCCCGGTATTTCACGGGGGATTACGCGGCTTACGTTTTCGTTCGATCCGCTGCCACCCCCATCGCGCCGTCAGGAATTATCGGCCGCGTGTCGATTCTATATTTCTCCCTCTCGTAACAGTCGCGGCTCTCTTTTTCTTCGCGAATCCCGAGGAAATGTACGACAGGCTCCCTCGGTTATCGTTCCGCACGCGACTTTGTCACTTCTTTTTTTTTTTTATTCCACACGGGTTTTTCATCCCCGTCGACGATTTATATACATTTTCGTCGATCCGCCGCTGCCCGAGAGCCGTCTGCTCGATTACAGATAACCACGATTCGATCAAACACGGTATCGGCCCGCCTGCGGAGAGATACTCTTGAAACAGGCTGATTGGATGCCACTGTGGATGCCCTCTTTTTAAGATTACCAGATATCCGGACCCGTTGATGCTCTTTTGATCGACGGAAATTCAGTTTAAACTTGGACGCGACGGAATAACGAATACCATTTTCTCTTTGTCGAGGGAGGAATTTCTTCGTTTTCGCGGACAATCGGTCTTTGTCGAGGATCTTCTAGTTTAAACCTTTGAATGTCTCTGAAAAATTTCGAATCATAGTTCACAATATTTCCGAAGTTGTATGAATATTCTGCAATGAAATTATTAATGATCGTCCTTTTGTCAATTCTAATATTATCCTGATATTTCGAAAGGTTTTCAATATTTTTATAAAAAATTTTTACAAGAGAACAGCGATGCGTGATGTCCTTTTGTAAATTCCAATATTACCCTGATATTTCGAAAGGATTTCAATATTTGAATAAAAAATTTTACTAGAGAACAGCGATGTGAGATGCTTCTATTTTAGAACCATTTGTTTTCGAAGGATAACGATTGTCACTCACGCGGCTGTGGTGAATAATCGACGACTAATCGAACACCCTGTATCTACCTGCTCCTCCCGCGGCTCGCCTTCGTCATGCGTGAGAACCTTTAACGTCCCGCGGACTATCGAGTGATTTGTGCGAGCCTTTGTTCCGCGTACTATGTTGCGCGAGGTCGTGGCCTATCGACGATTCTCCTCTTTATGGGTTTGTTCGGTGGATCGCGATTAATCCTGCTGGAACGAGAGGCTTCGCCGGGCTGCGGACATTCCTTGGTGTCTCCGCGAGGATTAAAGGGGTTATTCTTTGAACGTGTAACGGTGCATTCGAGCATTGTCGGCTGGTGTTTTAAGCACCGCTCGAAGATATATTGTCTTTTTGTATTCGACTATGGCATTGTGGATGCTTTTGACGACTGTAGGCGCGGACCTACTAGATTCCACGCTACACCTATGGGAATACTCATTATTATTCAAAAACTGCAAGGACTTCTTGCTTCATCTCCTTCCATCCTCTTCGCATCGACCAATTGAAACCTGATCAAACCAAACCACTGATAGAACAGCAAATATCGCGATGCATCCGGTGTCCGGGTATCATAATCGAATCTCCGGGCGTATTAATTAGTACATCGCGATGGTTTCTCGCCCGTCGGCAGGGATCTTTGCGGGGCCGAAAGTCGGCGTAAAAAGGAGTAGCCGATTTCACGGGTCCCGGTATCTGGCCCCGGGGTCACTGTGTGGATGCCATATGTGCACGAAACTATGTAGCCGTTGGGTATATAGTTGTCTCCTCGTGGGTACTGATTAAGCCAGCCGGAGGCACGGCTCGGCGGCTCAGGCTTCGAAGCAGCAGCCGCAGGAACAGCAGGAGTAGAAGCAGCCAGCTAGCAGCAAAAGCATCGAGGAGGAACAGCAGCAACCAGCAGCAACTGCATCCAGCTACCGCGGGCTCTGATGTATGCGAGCGATACAGATATCTCCGGGAAGGAATTTGCGTTGAATTAGCGTATAATCGGCGGGCCGATCTGCTCATACGGAATCCCGCGGCCCCGCTTACACGTGTCCCGAGAGCTGTATTCTCTGCGCGAACACAATATTTAGTGGCCGTCTCTCCTGGTCCGGCCTGGTTCGCCCTTTCCACCCTTCGGCTCCCGTGGGACCCTGTCTCCTTGGCCCGGCTGGTATGCGATTCCCCTTAAAATCCGCGGCTCCCGGCCCAAATACTTTTTCCCTCCTGCTACACCGCCCCTCTTTCTCTCTACCTTCTCCCTCTGCCTACCCGAGCTAGCGAGTCCCAGCCTCGTCAATTCCGCCGAGGCTGATTAAGGAGCGCTATCGCGGCATCGAGCCGGGAATCCGACAACTTCCATATTAAGATGCCACTCGGAAGCCGGGGCGGATTATTCGGCCGCGGGAATATACGAAGACGCGAGGACCGATCCGCTACGAAACAACCAATGCACCGGATACACCCTCTCCCCTCTTTGCTCAGGCAAAAGACGCGCGCCCGTTGCCGCCCGCAGGCGCTGCGAATACTCCAATACTTCGAAACCAGCGTAATTGGGATCCTTGTTAAGCGAGCTACCGACCCCGGGGAATCAGGTACGCGACCTCTCGCCGCGAGCTTTCCCGGAGCGCGGATCTACGCGAACGCCGGCTGTTTTCATCGCGAAATCCGCGGTTTGAATAACTTAACTCGTACCACCTACCTCTGCGAACAGATGAGCCTCGAGCATCCGCTGGTTTTCAGCGCTAGTTCGAAGGGTAACGCTGCAGTGAACAGATTTCGGTGTTGTTGCCTGACGTTTTGTTTGAGGTTAGTCAGAGTAATCGCCGTTCAAAGATGATTTTAGACGATATAATCAAGGACGAAACACCACCTTTCTTTTCCCTACTATTAAACATTTTTAATTGCAAACGTGGCTTCAATGCGTCATGATTCGTATCCGAATCGACACGTTTGAGTATGTGTACAAAATGGCTATAGTTTGTAGAAATTGATTGAACCATGCGACGATAAAATGAATTCCAATTATCATAATCGTGGGGATTGAAATCGCTCGGGTACCCGAGCCTTGGGTCACGTCGGGTAATGATCGAGTCGGGTCGGGATCCCGAAAGTTTATAAACTTTGGGTACCCGAATATTGCAAACTTTCGGGACCCCGACTCGACCAGACCCGACTGTCATTTCGGGTACCCGAAGTTTATAAACTTTTGGGATCCCGACCCGAACCCAAAATTTCGGGTACCCGCGCACACCTAGATTTTCGTCGATCCGCTCCACGATCTGATAGTGGGTTCGCGGTCGGAGCCACCGTGTATAGGAGCATCTGCTAAAGAGTGCGAAGACGAAGGCTACCGTATACCCACGGTACTGGGTCCGCGGGGCTCGGCGAAGGTCCAGGGCACGCAGGGCCGAAGATATATCACGTTGTCGGCCGACATACCATTCTTTTGCGGCACCGCGTCGGCCGACACAGCGCGCGCACCGCGTTCACAAATTAAGGAGCGCCAAAGTCCACGGGACGGCGTAGGTATGGCGCTATCGCGCTTCATAAAACTTCGTTAGCATCGCGGCAAGTAGACGGGTCCGGCGGGGCTCGGTCTCTGGCCGGGCCGCGCGTTAGAACCGCTGATGGCCTCGCGGGGCTACCGTAAAAATTCATTTTGTACCCGCTCGTGTAATTTCCCCCGGATTCTTGCATCTTCCGCTGCTGGACCGTATTAGGCGGACCATGTTCTCTCTTCACCCTCTAGTTACCCTCCCACCCCCTCAACCGCCATCGCTGGATCATTCCGCTAGACTCGCCTGTCGCCTAGGAGATCCTAATCTTGATTAGTGTGCCGCGCTCCTTTATCCGAGGTAAACGGGATTCATTGCGCCCTCTTTCGCGAAACCCTGTCTTCCGCGCCGGCTTCTGCTCTCTGTTTCGATGATGCTGCACGCCGACACGTGTTGTACCGTGATTTCATCAGCTTGCACCATAGTATACACCTCTTCTTGCTTCTGTGGATGCTTCAAATAGGGCGTCCAGGTCTTATAGATGTGCCTAGCCTTGGTCTAGATCACTAGGTTTACGCAACACTAAAAGTTACATTACTTTACAAAAAGAATAAGAATGTTAAGAATGTTAACCATCATACGATCCTCAAAAACAGCTGCGTAAGGACACTAGGATAACAATTCACCCATTTTATTTATAGCGTCACAGTTTGAAGAAATACATCTCGGGACGTAGACATAATGTTACATAGTGTAGACATTAGGTTTTGTAATAGATTCACTTTTAGATGGCGTGGGTGTAGATGTAGATTAGATGTCTCGGTGTCTACTACGGTAATATAGATTTAATTTCAGATAGTGTAGATGCATAATATGATTTGGCTTATTAGGGAGAATGTAGGATACATTTGTACACCGAGCACAGTGGAATCATGCCGCTGTGAACATCCATAACCCAGCCACGAGCGGCAAGTATCATTCGAGCACTCCGTATAAGTAACTCCAGCTTCTCTGCCGCGTCACAAAGCAACAAATCAACCCACTGATTTCGATCAAACACATCTAAAAGAATTTCGTTCGTGTATTCAATTACTACGAACAGAAATATTGATTTTACTTCCTTCGCTAATGGCTGTCTGACCACAATCGCGACCAATCTACTGATTCTTTGACACGATAGCGTCTCGCGCGTGTCCTGTGTGTTATCTTCAATCGTCCATAGTTGAAGACACAGTATACCCAACGCATCGAACGACACGGTTACCAATTTGTACGAAATACACCATCGGCTGTTCCATTTTTAAATAATCTCAGGTGAGATTGTTAGAAATTGTTACAAACGAGTTCGTGGACGATTTTAAATTCAAATCTTTTAGCTATTACATTAATGATTAATTATGCAGGGCTCTTATTATCTACAACTCTTAACATCCAGATATTATAGATATGGAGATTTTGATTTCGGGTTATAACGAGTAATTCAGATTTTGGAAATGATTTTCAACCGGAGGATACTTTACGAGGAATCGGGCGATGGGAGAATGAGAAAGGGGGGAACCGCGACCGGTGGCGAAGTTCTCTTCGAACAACTTCCTGTTTCCACTGTAAACGCGTCGAAGCTCAAAGACGAAGGCGGTTCACGCGCATCAGCGTCAATATTTGTCGTCCAGGGACGATCCGGCGAGCTTCGCTCCCGGAATCCTTTGGCAAGTGCATCCTGGCGCAGCAGCGGCATTGGCGCCACGTGCCTCTAATATCAACCAGGAGGTCGTATATCCTCCCTGCGCGTCGCTCGTTAATTTGCCGTAGAGCCAGTACGTATAGGGCCAGTGGGCGCACAAGGTGCACCCCACACGTGGCCACACGTACACTCCCGTTCATAAGTCACTGGGATACGCGCCGTCGCAAAACGAATCACTGCCGACAACGGTTTTCACCTAATCCTTTTCTCCTTGTCCACAACCATGATCTCTAGTTCTTTACACTTGACTCGCTGCAGCAGTAGTCGCAAGAGATCAAGAAATAGCTTGTACACGATCCAAGGCACATTTCACTCCCGAAGTTTTTTTTTAACCCTCATCCGTCCCTCAAATTGACACAGTTTTTTAAGAGGAAAAGTTATACTGTTCTGTTATTTGTGTGCGCGAAGTTTGAAACTTCGTGCCTTTAATTTTTTAAACACATAATTGAAAACCCTAAGATGTACATGTTAACTCATTAGTTTTTGGATAAAAAAAAGTGTCGAAAAATAAATGTTTACCTGTGGGCGATCATTTGTTAGTTTGTCAATTTTATACCGAGGTGCAGATTCGGTTTGTGAAATGAGGGATGTGGGTTAAGTTTTTAAAATATTTATTTCGTCGAAAAATCCGCAGGCAATTTATGGGTGTGCATGAAATTCGATTGGGATGACGTTTTTGGGTCGAGAACGTAAAATCCAGCAGTCGGATTATGATAGTTCGAAGCAGCAAAGTGTCCGGTGACTTATGAACGGCAGTGTACAGAAACACGGGGACGGTCTGGTCTGCCATCCAGCCCACGGTGGCCACGTAGCAGCCGCATGGCAGGGTCGCCGGTAAATAGGCATACACGAAAGAGCGCGCGCGTGGTTCTCGTCATTAGGTACGTAGCCTCGTTAGGATGAGTTTTTCCGCCGCTAATGAGGTGGCCTGCAAGTTGTCTCTGCGCGGCGTGCAGACGGTCCGGCGCGGAACGAAGCGGAGCGGAGCGGTGCGGAGCGGATCACCTGGACGCGTTCCGGCTTCCCTATGACGTCCACGCGAATCTGGAGACCTGGACACTATTTTTAATCTACTCCCCCCGGACGCGGACTTGGCGGAATTAAAATGCATGTCCGCGGACGTTTGCTTATATCCCCGACGCGGACCGTATATTTCTCCCTTAGCGAGAGGCCACCCTATGCTCTCGCGAAATAATCCGCGTCCTTCACGGCTGCTACACTGTTCCAGAGATTTTTCTCTTTACGTTTGACGGCCGCGTTCCGCATCGTGTCTGCCACATTTTCCATTATTTCTACGATCCTCTCGTTTGCGACTTTCCAAATAAAGTATCACGTTCGCGCGAAAGCTACATTTTTTTACTTTGTCGGGACAATTAATTTAGTTCTGAACTAATCTGATAACACTGTCCAACAAATTTTAAATATTCGCCGCGCCGTATACCGGAGAACGCTCGCTCTAGTGGACAGCGTCACCGCGATGATAATTTGCTTTCTGGTTCGGTAAAAATGTCGATGTTCACAACTTGACAGAGTGGTTTCTCAAGAAAAAAAAGTCTAGAGAATCTTTTGCTGCAAAGAACAATACAATATCTTATATAATAACATCGCAATATTTGTTTTTCAAATTCAAATTTCTCAAAAACTGTGCGTGTAGGAGAAAAATTAAGGCCAGATTCGGAATCAGTGCGATAAAATCCATCCAACAGTTGTATAGAAACATTTTTGTTTGACAAATCATAATTAGAATGATTCAGAAGGTAGATTGGCGAATCAGAGAGGAGACCATTCCAATCGAAACAATCCTCGTCACGCGTCATGGTTACCAACACATTTACAAAGTATCCACGGGAAGTGATATTAAGCGCGCAGAGACTGGCAGCGTACGCGTGTCCCGCATTATTCCCGAAAAGCCGGCCAGCAGCGGTGCCATTAAATTTACGAGCCGTCGCGGTAACTTGCAAAGAATAATAACGGATATGCTCGAAATAATCCGTCCATGGCATTACCCACTATATGGAAATAGCGTTTGAAGAGAGCCCGATGTCAAAGCTGCTCGCCAGTGGACATAACTCAACGTTTAAACCGCGCAGAGACAGCGTTCAGGATTTTAAAAACGAGTTCTCTATATTTTACTCACGTTACTCTTCATCCCACTTTGCGCGCGGAGAATTAACCTGGTGAATCGAGTAAAATTAAAAACATATTTATCCCGCCTTCTATCCTGTTTCCGCAAACGTTCGCCAAATAAATCATTCCTCTCGCTGTTTCATTCATTCTGTCCTTCATCATTTTATTTCCTTGTTAATTCTTGAGCAATATAAATATAATTTTTGTAATTAATTCTGTCAGAGATTTACGAATCCTTCGTAGACAACCCTTGATAGTACGGAAACAATCCTTGAATGCAATAGTTGAAGAACCTGAAGAACTTCACGTTCCATTCTCTTCCCTCTTCCATCACACAATACTTGATCACGCAACGACTCCTCGCGATTCGATCTCAGTTCGATCGATCGACCTGTGAATCATCTCTTATCTGAATCGGAGCCAAGAACCCTACCGGTTCGCAGCAGTTCCGGTGCGGATTCTTTTTTCTCCCGACGACTTCAGCGTGATTCTTCAAGTAATTCGAGCTGCGATCCTCGACTTGGTCTTTCTGGCGTGTTCCACCGCGAACCGTTCTCTTTCCCTCTCTTTCTATTTCTCTCTCTCTCTCTATCTCTCCCTGAACCCCCCGTCCGGTGCACCACCCGGTGATCGACTGCTCTCAAAGTGCTCCTCCTCTCGAGTGCTGTCCGACGTCGCCATTCATCCAGCTCGTTCCGGTTGACGTAGCCGGGTGCCGTTGCTTAATTCGCGAATATTTCACCGGCCTCACTGAAAATACGCTACAGCTGCTCGCGTCGTGTCTACAACCGGGCCACCGTCGCGATTTTTCCGAAATATTCGCGAGCATCCTACGGACACAGTGAACTTCCGTTCGTCGCGTATTTTTACGCCGCCTTCTGCGGTCTTCACCTTTTTTACCACGTTTTTATTAGCTCGCTTTCTTGTTTGTCTGTTTGTCTGTTTGTTCGGTGGCAAATTTTGCAATTGATTTTAAACTAACTTCCTGATGAGCTAGAGACTTGAAATTGCACACATGGTTCAGAACTGGATGACAATGCATTATTCAAAAAAAAAATTTTTAAAAAGTCTTACCGTTTCGGAGAAAATAACAACTAAATATTTACCTTTTCATCCCCCCGCGAACTACGTCATCGCGTTCAGCGATCCCCACTTCGCTCGACAACCCTCTCTACTTTACTATGCGTGCGCACTCTGACTCGTCCCCACTCCACGGACCCATTTCCCCCCGACGCGCGAACCATCGGTAGTGTAGTACATCTTCGCGCGACGATCGTGACCGGTAGTGTATCATCGCTTTATTTACCAAGTGAAATTTACAGTAAGCTTAGTGAGTATACAAAGTATTAATAAAGAGTGATACAAGTATTAATATAAGACTAAAAAGCAAAAAATAATTATTTAAATAAAAATAATTTTTTAAAAATACCACGTTTTTAAAAACGGACTAAAAAGTATAAAATAATTTTTCCTAGTGCCATACAGATTTTACTGATTTGTTTCTGCTCGTTTTATGCCGGTGATAAAAGAGTCGATTGCTTCAGGCTGGTCACCCAGTATGTTTACATCGGATCTCATTCGAAAACCGTATCACATTGAATGTCGTTCTTTGTGTTCCAGACTGCTTTACACTGGGCCGCGAAGCATGGCGACGAGAACATCGTGAAGCTGATCGCCGGAACATACAGGGACTACATCAAGAGCGTCAACGAGACTACGGTGAGTCACTGCGAAAGCTTATATTTTTTATAGTTGTTGAACTTCTTGCACGCAAACGTAGGCCTTTAATTTTCAAACACCTGTGGAGCCGAATATATTCAACCTGAAAATTTACATTTTAGTAATCATATTAAAAAGGTCTGCGTACTCCGATTTGGATGAAATTTTAATATGTTATGCAGCAACACATTCTGAACAACTTTTTCTTTTTCCTATATCGGGGGGTCGCTTTTAGCTTTTGAGATATTTGCAAAAAACTATCGCGAATACTGTATTGAATTTTTCGTATTCCTGCACGCTCCGTGGCAGGTATTAGCGATAGTCTTTTGCAAATATCTCAAAATCTAAAAGCGACCCCCATATATTGGAAAAGAAAAAAGTTGTTCAAAATGTCAAAATCTATAACATATTAAAATTTCATGAAAATTGGAGTACGCAGACCTGTTTCTATACAATTACCCAAATCAATAAAGTATCTCGACGACCACGTAGATCAATTCACTTTGACGTCTGTTCTATGTATCCCTCGCAACTGCCACAGCCAGTATATCTTTTTGCAAATACATTATGCGAAGGTTAGGCGTATAGAGAGCAGCCATGGATTTTTTAGCACCATATGGTGCCGTCTCCGCAGGAGGGACTAAGTTTACGACCCGCATAATACCGCTCGATTCAGATATATACGATCAAATATTTTGAAATTTATTGACTTTCCACCTTCGATAAACCATAATTTCGTCCCTTTCTGATCTGCTTTGTCTTCTGTTTCCGGTGCTGCTGTCGTCCTTGGGTCCGTAGAACGGGGTAAGTGTAGTTATACTGAAACAACTATTACATACTATTGAAATCACAACTCAGAACAAACATCACGATTACGCACAATTACGTACAATTGATATTTGAGATACGGAGGGGAATAGACCACCCTAAGAACGAATAATAACGTCAAACAGTGGTCGAGATGCAACGGGAGATGGAGGGGGGGATCCGATAATCTGGAAGCGAGGCAGAGGGTTTAACCGGTGAAAATAAATTGCAAGCGAGTATCGCGACGGTATCAAGCGTAATCTCTAAGTGGCCGGCGTGCGAAAGGAGCGCAGGACGCGCATTCAAGCGGGGCCCATGAGGCCCCATGGGCCCGCGCGCGTCTTCCATACGAGCAGGGGACCCCGTGGCTCGTCCTCGTGGCGCGGGAAAGAGGAAAAGAGAAGGAAAGGTAGGCGCAGCGCGCCGAGAGAAGCCTCCCCAGATAGGATCGGATGTGTGTGGTCCGCCGCTTTGCTCTTTATAAGACTTATATAAGCCGGAGTGGTGCCCTTGCGGGGGGAAACCGAACAGGTAGAGGAAGGGGACACCTTGCTCGTTAGCGGCTCGCGACAAACACCGCTGAACTACCCGCGGACGGTCCAGATGGATGTCCTGCCGCTGGAAAAAGAAAAGTCGATCCACCAAACCCCGATGGGACCGTTTCTGTAACGTAAACACTAGCTCCATTCCAGTAGCGAGTTTTTTAACAAATTTCATCCTCAATTGTTCTTGAGACTCATACACACCTCAGAAATAGTTACCTAAAAAATTCTATGATACGTTGTTACCCATTTTTTCTGTACACTTTAAACTACTAAACTTTGCTTCATTTATCACGTCACATTTTAGAGAAATGGCTCTCACAACACAACTAAAAATTTACACCCTGAGGAAAATATGAAGGTTAAGACTTTATCAATATTTTTCTTGTGCGGGTTTCACCTTTGGGCTAACATTTCAACCACTTCCAAATTTTCCTGAATTTTCTTAGTTTACGTATAGCTTGCATTATATAAAAAAATATATATAAAAAATATTGATATTTTCACTTCACTTACTTTCTACAAAAACTATATTGATTTTATTCGCGTATTGCACTGTACTGCACTTTCAAAAATCACCAAATTGTTACAGAATTTTCTTAAAGATCCCAGTCTGATATAACGACTCCCCCCCTATAGCTATTATGAAAATTGTTGTCGAAATGAACGGCACAGTAGCGACCGGGTCAAATGAATAATTCCCTGGAATTCAAATGATAGCGACACCTCTCTCCGTTTTTAAGAAATATACGACGGACCGGGTGCCTCGAGAGATGAAAAAGGTGTCACGGTGACGACAGGTCGGTTCAAGTTACACCGCGAAGACAAACGATCTTACCGTTCGTTCCTGAGAACGCAGAAGCGGACGCTCGCGAATCTGCTTCGTGAAATATAGAAGATCCGCCGACTGGCGAATATGATCGCGATTAGATCCGATCTGCGGCCATTAAGTCTCTAATCTCCTCAATTGCGATCTCCGATGCGCGTAACCAACGGGAGAATCTTGTGCAATTCGTTGAAACTATAAACGATTGGTTGCGATAAAGATGAAAATGATGGCTGTGCGCGAGTTGCACTGGTTAAACATTGGTTGTGTGCTAAGACCTAATTCTCAAAGTTTTAATTTTGTTAGACACACACTTTTTCGTATTCCATAAGAATCGGTTGTTAGAGAATTCTATTTGGACTGCGCTGATTAGATTAAAAAGAATAATCAAGAATAGTTACATAATTTAATTGTTCATTCCAATTTCTGCAAATGAAAACAAATCGTGAACAAAGTGGACAGTACAACAAGCTGCACATTTAAATAATTCAGAAATTGACTCGCGGTAGTTTCTATCTGCAACCGAGCACGTGAAATCGCAAGTGGCAGAAGGGGAGGACACAGCTCCTCGAAAGAGGAAGGAAAAACGAGAAAGCACGAGGGATAAATAGAGCGGGTGGAATGACGCGAGGGGTAATCCTAAGTTAGCCGACTCGGACAGGAATCACGGGGACAGGTTAAATTCTTTTAAAACACGGCTCCCGTTCCCCCAGGACACTCGCCCAGACTCTCTGTTTTCGGGGATTAGTGCTCGATTTAATAAATACGCGTGTATCCGTGTAGGTACCAACAACGGCGGCCGGGGGCTAATCCACTTCGGGAACGGATCCATCCTCTCTCGACGTTTTTTTCCTTGCTGCGGCTTTGCCGGGGCAGACGGTGGGACGTAATCTGTCACAGCCACCACTCCCGGCCATAGTTTTCTACGGCTTATCCGTCGGCCACCGACGCCGACGTCGACGGTCGCGTTAATGCCCTCCTCCTCCCCCGCCGGTAGAACGAAGAAGGACGGAGAAAAATGATTCGCGAGGTCTCACTCGAAGTCGGTACCGCGTGTCTTTCTCAGTTGGACGCCGCGATTTTACACCGTGTAATATCCGCCCGTTCCGTGTAACCGTCCCGAATCGAAAAGAATCCCGCGCCACCGATATTTTTTCCCCTGCCAATTACACGCGGCATCCGGCACGCTGCTTCTTCTCGCCACGCCACCACTGCTTCTTGTACTACAAAGTGCTCCTGAGCTTCTCTTTGTTGTGAATCGTTGGGGGCGGTCTTGTTTTTTTGCGCGACGCCGCTCGACGAACGTCCTGACGCTGTAATCCGGTGGTCTGATCTCGCTGATGCGCCGGAATCGCTTTCCAAGGATGTTTATTTACTTGTTGACCCCGTTGCTTTCTAGCATTTATTTTCTGTCACAGATTTTGGTTATAAGATATGGTTGACTATAATCAGAAACTCTAAACAAACGTCACTACCATAAAAATTGATTTGTCATCGTATCGAATGATTCTCCGCGAAACAATGAATGTCAACCATCGCGAACTAAATTGAAGATTTTCGTTATGAGATGCGTTTGACTATAATCTGACAATTATTGACTAAAACCTGAACAATTTCTAAACCTCATTAAAAAAAGACTACTTTACACTAAAACAAACATCCCTACCATAAAAATTGATTTGTCATCGTATCGAATGATTCTCCGTGAAACGATGAACGACGACCAACGCGGATTAAATTGCAAATTTTCTGAAGGCCAGGTGCGCAAGAAAGGGGCACGAGAGAGTGCATTCTCGCGTTGCATCTCGCTCGTACCGCCTTGCATCGGTGTGCCTCGTTTGCGGGCCGATAGACACATCACGGAGAAATTCGTCGCGGTGTTCCTTCTCGCGGAGCGGTTCTTGCAGCGGGTTTCGGCGGTGTTAGAGAATCGCTCGTGTAAAGAAAGGTATAAAGAGGAAGAGAGACAGGGGAAGAAGTCGCGAGGACGCGCAGAGTATAACGTCGCAGACGGTGGATCGGAGTCACGAGCGTAATCTGTCACCAGTACCGCTTCCACCGTAGTTTTCTACGGCTTATCGCGGCATCGGCTCGCATTTAATCCCCGCAAAAAACAGTGCCCGTTCCCCATGGGGACCGTAAGCCGCCCGTGTGGCGCCTGCATCCTTGCCGGGCGTACGACAGCCCAACGACAATGGCGATCCCACCGGTGGACCCCCGAGACACCGGCGGAATCTGTTCCAGGTACATCGGGTGACCCTTTTCGAACGCATCCTGAGACGAAACTGGAGCATCCGAAACCAAATGGAATCACCCGATGATAAAAACACAGCTTTCTTATCTCTAAGAATTTCTTAAGCCTCATTCGTTCCTCAGGGTGGAAATGCACCCATTCAATATTTTCACAAAGTGTAAAATTATTCATTCTTTTATGTCTAATTCGTGAGATTTATTTCTCAGGGTGAGAATCCACCCATTTAATATTTCTTCATACTATAAAATGATTAGTCCCTCTTTTTCTGTGTTTTGAGATGTATTTCTTTAAAACGTGACGTAATAAATGAAGCAAAGTTTATTAGTTTAAAGTGTGAAACAAAAATGGGTGAGAAACTATTATTGAATGTTACGTGCAACTATTTCTGAGGAGCGTATAAGGGATAAAGATGTGTACCACCCCAGATTGGCTTTTATAGAAAGTTCCACCAGATTTAGAGTATAAATTGTCGACTGCGTCGCTCCAAGAGCACACAATTAAAAACAGATTAAAACCGAAAACTACTCGTTGGATCCACGAGACACACTCGAAGGAAGACGAACGATCCCATTCTCTGCTCGCACAGTAACCCAATACAAGTCCACCTCGGTCCACCGAGTGCCCTTAAAACCCGGATCTTCCCGGAAACCGCAGGACTAAATCCAAACAAAGTCCTCGAGGAATCAAGAGACACCCGAGACACGGCTAAGTCAAGAACACCTACGGAACAACGGAAACAGATATGCCACGGTTTCGTTGCTAAAAGCACGTTCTCGTCGCGAAATTCAAATCTTGAATTCACAAGCTTCGATAGCTACAGCAATTTTATTTTGTACGAGAGAAACGAAAAAGAAAAATATTTCTCTTAACGGGTACTCCGAAAATTTCTAGAGGGATCATCAGAAGACGAACTTATCTACGCAAAGTAGAAATGTTTCATGTTAATTGTGTAGGAGCGAGATTCTGATAATCTTCTACAATTGTTTAAAAAATGACGTCAGCTACGATTTCGCAAGGCCGCCGGATTTCGTTTCCAATATCGCAGGGCGTGATCGAAACACAAAACGGTCGAGGAATCTCCGACCCGCCGAAACCGTTATGATTTAGCGGCTCGTAACGGCGGGCCCGATGTAGGAAAATATTAAAATTGAAAATCCTCAACGGTGATATACGCGTGCGTGATATTGGTGGCCGGCAGCTGTCCCGTTTCCCGAACGTTGCTCGTCGCGAAAGAAGGGAAACGGAGTGGGTCGCGTGGGTGGCATAGAAAGAGTAGATCCTCGGAAAAGTGTGAGAAGGGGATGGGCCAAAGGGGAGGGAAGGGTTCGGCAACGGTTAGGGGATGGCGCGCGATATTGTCTCGAGGCGCGGCGGTGACTCCGCGTGTCGGGACATTGCTACTTTAAAATATATTGTCGAAAGTATAAAGGGATCGTGCGGGGGGTTGCGGAGGTGGGATCGCGCACCGCGTAACGTCGGCTACGACGAGGAAATAGAAAGGGGGGTGAAAGGGGGCCAGAGAGGGTGAGCATGCGTGAAGGAAAAGGGTGTCGCGCCACTTGTCGCGAGGACACACGTGTCGCACGCTATTGCAGATGGAAAAGGGTGCCCCGGCACCCCATACGCGCCGTTTCTATACGGCTGACTTTCGCCCACCTATATGCGGGGACTTTAAAGTGAAATAAATTCGAGCCGACGCGAGCCGGATCGTTCTCTCCTCGTTTCTGCCCTTCGTCCTTCTTGTCCGAACATTGGCATCGGTGGCAACCCCTTTCGAAGACCGTCGAGCGACCCTCGGTAACGACGAATACTGTGATCGCGGCTTCGACGCATTTGTCATCGCGTTTATTGAGCGTCGCGTTATTGGCAGCGCGATCTGCGACGCGGAATGACTGCGCGACTCCGGGCGACCTCTTCTTCGTAAACAGTGGCGCACCCAGGATTTAACCTTGGAGAAATATAGCGTAACCGAAGTGACTCTGCGATCATTGTCAACAAACGTAAAACTAGAGCACTATTGTTTGTAAACAGTAAACAGAAAAAAATCGACCGCGGGAATACTGACACGTACACTCCCCACTAGGTGCGCTACTGTTCGTAACTGTCTGCTTCAAACGTCCCCAGATTTCGGACATTTCAGCTAAGATTCATCGGAAAGTTTCGACCAGAAATGATCAGATAAGTTCTCTCATTGAATTAATACTCTCTCAGCCATATATCTAAACCTGCGTCATGTTACAACCATATTTTCCACGTGCATCGAGTGCTCGCTTCGTAATTGCACGTTCCCGACGTTTACGAGGTTGACCGAATTAAATTTCACATTCATAAAACGAATCCGCAAAAATTCGTAACGTGATTCTGAAAAATAAATAAAAAGGTGAGCGTAAGTGAAATTCCGTGGACCGTTCTTAAGTTTCCGAGCGCACGGTCGACGAAGCAGAACGATCGATCGCCCCGAATCGAAAAGCCCGGTTTTCTCCCGAGCTTGATGATCGCCGATCGAGAGAGCCGCTCGCGTCAATGTCGGCGGATCGAGAGCGCGATCGACGACGCGATCTTGAGGTTCGACCGCGTTTTCACCTCCGCCGTATAATGAGCGGTGCACGCACACGATTACGCGCAATTTGTCGCACTTATCGAGCCGGGGCATCGTGCTCCGAGCCGGGCATCATGCTCCGGACTCCCTCTGGACTCGCTTTCGTGGGTACCGGTTCGACCCGGGCGACCATCGCGTCGCGGAGTTTCCACTTTGCATACGATACCTTCAAGGTCCGGCAATTTCGTCCGACCACACGGATCGATCTGCTTTCGATCGGAGATTAAGTCCTCGGACTTGTCCCGATTTCACGTTCCACGCCCGACCTGATTGAGCAATAAAACGATCATCGGTGGAATTAATGCCGATTTTACACCGATCCTTCACCCGAGCCTCTTGTAAAACGGACCGATATGTCCTCGCTGATTTTCCCCTCGTCTAATCGCCGACGATCTGCACCGAGCAAATTGTACACCGGCATAAAACTGACTAAACGGTGCTAATTAACGAGTAAGCGTCGCGGCTGTTCATTAGCGTGCTGCCAACAAGTCCGCCGTAATTTATCTGCGTTAACGTAGAATTGTAATTCTATCAGCGCGACTCACTAGTTGCAAATACAATCGCGATTTCACTCAGATGTCCGACGTGGTTACCGTTTCTCGTTTCAAACATCTAAAGCGAAATCTACTTGTGGATTAGTTAATTCGATTAACCGCATTATTGCAAAATCATACACTATTTAATCGTATTGATTTTTTCATTGAATTTTTGCAAAATTTTAAAACGTATTATATTATTATATTTTCTTTTTCTTCTTTCTTTTTGTGCATGTCCCTTCTTTCTTATTAGACGAGTAGTCTTCTATATTTCTCTTTCTTGTAAACATATATAAAAGGCCTTTAGACCGTCTATAATAAGTAATAATAAAGATAGTTTTATTTTAATGCCAAGGTTACAACATATTTCGAGAGCACCATAAAAATGCACGTCGGTGTCCTTATCCTCTGATCGTCAATTTACCAAAATGATATGTTTTATTATTATAAAAAAGGAAGAAACAAACAGCAGGTGCTTCAATTTTGAGAGAACACAAATAACAAGAGCAGGTGCGATAATTTTTCGTAGTAAAGAAAAAACAATAATGGCCGAACGTTTTGGCTGGTAAAGGTCGCAGCGTATCATCCATTAATTACAAGAACAAGCGTGGGACAAGCCGAAACGCTACGTCGCCGGCGTTTCCACCGTAAAGAAGGATTAAACCACTCGTCCCTGCCTCCTCCGACAATGTAATCCCTCATCGTGCTCTAATAACACGTCCTTTGTCCGTATATAACACCGGCAGTCGCCATAAGACACGCGATTATAATGCAAACGACGCGAAAAAAACGTCTCTTGATCTTTGAGCCGCGTTGGCTAGGTCGTTTGCAACCCGGTAAAAAGCTGCAACCTTCTAGAAAATTTGTTGAGGAAAGAATTTAGTTCCGGGTCACTCGCGACCCGGTCATCGCCAGGCACGTCCACATTCCTCGAGCGAGAGATATTCAATGTTGATAGAGAATTGTATGAGATAGGTATTACTATATTTATTTATTATTGCTGTAAACCAATTAACTCTGTGTTACATTGTTTTCCTTTTTTTCAATTTTTTACGGAACATTGTTTGAGAAAATTTAGAAACAAAGTTTCTCAAAGGCAAACCTCGTGTAAACCTGATATAGAAGAGCTGAAAATGATTTATAATTTTCTCAAACAATGTTCTGCAAAAATTCGAAAAAAAAGGAAAACAACGTAACACCAAGTGTGCTACGATCGTTCCCTGCCAATGATCCATTTAAATTGTAATGGTTGGCACGACATCTATTAACAAAAATTAAAAAGTCTCTGGAGATAGCTACTACAGAAATCGACGGAGCGTTATAGAAATCGTGTAGCAGCGAATGAAATGGCCGAGTGACGTTATCTCGCAATTAGTATCGAGCCAAAGAGGACAGGTGAGAGAGGCGTCCGCTTTTCCTCCGTCAGGAAACATCTGCCTGCGATCCTTGCGCTCGTACCAGAGATACTACTATACCGCACAGTATATCGTGACCGAGCTCGATCGTCTGGCCAATAACGCCTATAATAATTAATAATTCAGCAGCTCGGTATTAAGATCCGATCTTCCTGTATAATTTCGTCGATCGAGAACGCACGGTGTCCGTAGCGGCTCCGTGTTATCCTGCGAGAGAGACCCCGGAAACGTGGCGGTATGAAATATGGCGGATTATTAACGCTCTCGTAATCGGTTATTTTCGCACATTTGTATAATTGGATAGCGAGACTGGTAAATTAAACTCGTTAATTTCCGTCCACTCGGGCTACTCCGTGATGGGCCTCGCGAACGTGCTTCGCCCGATTATTTACATATTAGAGGCCGGACGTTTTTAATTAACGCGAACGCCGCCGGTTTTTACCGAAAGAGAATCAAATTCCTTTTATTCCGATGAAAATTTCATTTGTTATTCGCTACTGTACGGGATATTCAACTGTGATTGCGAGGATCTTTCTATAAAATGAAAATCAAAAGAGAGGTATCGAATGTGTCTCTCACTGAAAAATTCTAGCAGAAAAATTGACTCGGCGAATTTGCATTTTGCATAAAGGTGCACAGTTTGCTGGCGGAAAAGATTTCTGCGGGGCATTGTTATCGAGAAATTTCCGCGGGAAAAAGGCGTTCGGGAAAACCGTCGTGAAAATCGTTAACGGTGAGTTTCTCGGTGCCGGGATTCGCAATGGCCGGATGAAAGTCGGAAAGTTCATAACGCTTGTCGATCTATCGCACGCGAGGTTCGTTTTCGCGGGATCGCGTTTCAATCTTGCCCGAGCACGCACACACTCGGTCCCCGGGCGATAATATTGTTGTCGCGGAAACGCGAATTCGCACGCTCCGAGTGATATTCATAATGGGCCGCCATTAATTCCTCATTGTCCCCGCGGGGTCCGACGCGACGTCTATTTTTTTTTCTTCTTTTTCTTCCTTTTATAACCTCCTCTAAACCCTCCACGGCTGCCCCCTCCGCCTTTCCGGCGGCCTTTCGCAAAGCAGAAAAAAAAATGAGTGAACGAGGATACGATAGGACGCCGATGAGGAGATTTATTCGCCGAGTGGCTCCTTTTTTCCTCGCTCGTTGCTTTAAGAATTCCCTGATGTTACAATCGAAGGCGTTATTGTTGATCCTGGCCCCGTGGGAACGCCGAGGGAGAGAATCGCGATCTCCGATTAGTAATAATTAGACTGTGAACCTTTATGCAAATGTCCTTTCTCAAATTGCTGACTACATACCGCGTGCTGGTTTATACTACTTTCAGACTCGTTCGTAAAAGGTGCAAATGATTATTAGCTGATTAAATACTCGCACGTAATCATTTTTTTTACAAGAAATCAAACTCTATTTAACTCATGGTTTTTACTAATTCTTTGTACATTTATAATTAGAAGCACAGAATAAAACAACAATTCTTTGGTAGCTAAATAATCAAAATAAAATGTGTTATAGAAAATACAATCAATTGTACATTTTTCTGCAAGATTAAACATTTCATTGAACATTTCACACGAATTATAAATTCATTCGACAAATGGGAGTTTACATAATTTATTACACAGTTTCAATAATAAATCCAAGTAATTATTACATGTTCCAGGGATACACACCGCTGCACATTGCAATGCAATTCGATCACGAGAACGTTTTCAATCTTCTAGTCCAAGTATACGGTGAGTTGAATACTTGATCCAGTGCGTGGTTCATTGCAATGTTATTATCACCGAATACATATATTTTTTCATAAAACTGTATAGGAGCGAATCAGGATATTCGTGACTACAGTGGAAAGAAAGCGAGACAGTATCTGGTCTCACAGGAGGCCGCTGTCAGTCAGGACACCTTCCGCAGTAAGTATTACACCATTTTCATCCCAGCCAATATTTTCATCGAAATTAATCGATGACCCACGTTCCTAGCTCCGCGAAATCGGAATTGAAACTAACTTTGGTATCCAGTTCAAAGTTCGTTTGATAAGATTCACTATACTCGAAAAATTATAGGTTCAATTCATTCCGGCATTATTTGTTTTATAATCGAAGAACATTATAATTATATTTTACCTTCAAGCATACTATGCCGTCGATAGACTGCGGAAAATGTAAATTCACAGCTTCACAGATAATTTTAGAAGAACCGAAGTTGGGTAAAAAATGATAGTGTGAATTTTCGAACATCATAAATATATCCGCAGTCTAGCGATTTTATCAATTGAGTGGCTGTCAAAGCGTCGACACAAGAAAGAGCTGTAAATAATCGCCGTAAAAGTTTCTCGATGTTTACGCAATTCGATCTCCAAGCAAATTACACCCCGTCGCTGTATTTATAATGTCCCCTTCTTCATTCCGTAGGGAAGGGGAGGGGGGGAGTTACAGAAGAGAATCATTGTCTCCCTGTTATCGTTCGTGCGATCGCGTCGTTCCATTAATTTTCACATTAATCGCGGGCCTGAGAAAAACGGGGCGAGCTGGGGACGTGCATTTAAACGGCTGAACAATAGCATTGTCGCCGAACGCTCGCGATTATAGTTGTGTAACGTTAAGAGGCGAACATTCGAGCGGGGAAAGTCTGTTCCCGCGTGATCTCGTGAAAGGAATACTCGGTGAATACATACTTTTTCCGAAACGACCACCGCGGAGATTGGATTTTTTGAATTTGCAATCCAACGAAATAAATTGGAATTGCCAGAACACCGGTCGACGGAAAGAGTGCGCGGCGATCGATAAATTAGATCGGAATAGAAGTGGTCGTGTAGAATCGATGCTGGATCGGCACGATAAAGCAATTATAAGTTACGATCGTAGATACACCGCAGTTTGCACCGCTTTCATGCGCTTGGCTCTGGTTCGGCCTCCATCTTGTTCGCTTATTTTCACTGTCGGCTCCCTTTCGCTCGCGTGCATGTTTCCGGTCGTTCGTCTCGACGATGTACGCTTTTGCTGTGTCCTTTGACGCTGTTCGTCTCCTATTTTCCTGAATTTTCAACGGAACATCGAATCATTCGGTACAGAAATATGAATTTTTCTATCGTCGATATTTTAAAAATAATTTTCTACAAGTTAGCACGAGGAATCTTCTATTCATTCTTTGAAAATTTAATTCTGAACTACTTAACATTATTACTAGACGATTATTACGAACATTAACTTACATTTCTTTTTTTTAAGTACAAAAGCCAAAGACAAAAGTGACTTGAAATGACTTAAAAAACATTAAAAAATAAATGATTGAAGTTAAGGATGTTCTGGAAACTCTGGATAGTCAAAATTATGTTCAAAATTTAATATCACAAATTTATTATCTTGATGTTGAATCAGGGAGTACAATCATTCGCAAAAGTCACTTATAATTTTTTATAATACGAAGACAATTTGACTAAAAAATAAGTATAACATGAAATTCACTAATTAAACGAAAGCCTTTTATCGATGGATTTCGAATTTCTTGCACTTTCTTGAACATTCTTAAACGAAGACCCCACATCCTCCTACCTAATATCTTAATTCTCAAACTTCTAATAATTTCCGATCATTCGCTCGAACTTCACGCGAGATCTCGCGTCCTCGATCATCCGGCAAATTGCTAGATCCCACGACTGCATCAGCATGCACCGGCGAGCTTGATCCTCCTCGATAGGTAACGAGGTGACCAGGTGTGGACCGACGAATCACGGTTTATATAATACATAGTAAGGATGGATAATGGTTTCGGGTGGTGAAATGGATAAAATGGTTCTCCCCTATCTATCTTCTTCTGTTCTCTTCTGGTGAGTATCGGGCCTCTGGAAGTATTCTTCTGTTGTAGGGATTACTGCTGCCGCTACGCACAGGCAAGTTCAGAAGCACACCTCTGCTAAAGTAGTAAAGCGCTTGTGTCGCAAGATTAAAGTAGCCGCACCTTAAAAACGTAACGTATGACTGTCACTTTCGTCGACGCTGACGTGAGTATTCCATGGAGAATCCGCGGGTCCATCTTCGCGTCACAGGAACGGCCATCTTGTTGCCGGGTTGTTGCACAGAACATTGCAGATTTTCCAGCGAGAAAAATATTTCTTTCAACAAATTAGTTATACAAAAGTTTTCGAAACGTTCGGAGGAATTGAAAGTTTTAGTGTAAAATTTTTAAATGATATTATTGATTCATAATTTTCTACGTATCGCAATGCCAACCTTGAAAGATTTTAAAGATATTTGATTGAGATATGTAGGCTTTCGAATTATTTGTAAAAAAAATTTAATGTGGATTTAGAAAAATAATTTAGTGATGGTTTTCTTTGGAAGTCGTGTTTGAAAGGATAGCAAAATTCCTTTTAAATCAGGCATAATATTTATTTTAACAAATGATTTTATTCAACAAACCATAAAAATGATTTACTTCCACGAGGTCCCATTATGAATAGATTGTTTAATGGTTATTGAGTGTGAACAAAAATTTTAATGAGTCTCGATGCTTTTACAAATGAATTTGTCCTTATTTATTAAGATGCTTCTTGGTCGTGGAACAATTTGTGTTTGTTTATTGTCTGGCGAGAGTATCGTGAAGCTTGCAAAATCTGTCGATTTTTGTGCAACAAACTCGTGGCTTCTTTACACTGATCGACGCAGACAAGTGGACCCGTTCATTCCCGAAGTTCCAAAGGGGAATTGTGTACGTCTTGTACTTGTGATCTCCGCTTGATCAACGTTGACTTCCGCGAACCAATGCTCTTGTAACGTTCTCTACTTTTGTCAAACGTTGTCGGCACTGCGAACGCTTACGAAGAGACGCGTCGAAACGTCTTTATCATTGTGATAACACGTCCCGTGCACAATCTGCTAGCCGGGAAAATGATTTTCGAAGAAGAAACTATTGTTCACTGTAATCTAGAGTTGACTCGTTGTAACTGGAACACGGCTACGTGACACGCGAGAGAAAAGATTTTACCTTTTCATTGAATAAACGTTCTGATCAAATTTTACTGACTCAAAGTGGCAGTAGTACCTAGAGACTTACAATTAGTTCCCTAGCACCGTAGATGATGTGAGCTAACCCTGTAGCCGGCGATGCGAACTATCGTTCTCCTCGATCACTATACCACAATTTTAATGTAACTCGAAGAATAAAATTCGTAGAATAAAGTCTAAACGAATTTTTCTTCGTAGGGAATGAAAATTTGTATTCTGGAACGTTGTCGTTAGTTAGATCTTTTTAAATGTAATAATGGGTTGGTAAATAATTATGCAAATAACAAAAAAAAAGTTGCGATAACATTGAACAAAGCAAGACGAAGATAAAAGTTAGGAGAGTAAAAAAGAATTTTAACGAGCTGTAAAAATACGATAAAAATTGTACAAGTTTGTTCGTCACGCTACGAAGTTGAATAAATCGCTATAAATAATGTTCCTATGAAAAGTAGAGATTATTTCGCATCGCCGTCCAATAATTGTTAGTGTTCTCTCTGCCATCACTGTTACAAGATAATAAAGCATGTAGACGTGAGCATGAGGAACGCATAATCGGCACCGACCACACTCCCCGATCCCTAATGATTCGCCGTGACTCGAAGAAACAGGCTTAATTTGAAAACCTTGATTAACACACCCGACCAGATCTCCTATTCAGACAAATTTAATTCTTCACCGATATCTGCACTCTTCTTCTCGAGCAGTCGACTCTCGTTGAAGATTCGAATTTCGTGATCGATCGCGCTAATAACAAAGTGAAATTTCTTTTAACAAGATTAACAATCTCGATTCGACTTTCTTCGTTCAACTCGTCCACGACGACGAATTTAATGTTTCCCCGATCCGCGAACGAATCGATGCCTGACAATTATTTTTTAGCAAAGAATTTGCCTGGTCGCTGTTGAGCAGCTTTGGAAATCACTGCGTTATTTATTAACTTCAGAAATTAATTCGTATTTTATTAATACAGGGTGAACCACGAATCGTGATCGGTAAAGACCAATCTGTTATTAGAAACCTCCGTGATTAATTTCAAAAGAGCATTCACTTGATCACAGAAAATTTTTTGTAAAAAATGATTAAAAAAGCAATTTTCTTTTTTGATATTATACTGCTCAGCACTGACGGCTAAAACTCTTCTGTCTATCCTTAACCAAAAGCGACGATTTGCGATACCGCGCAAAAATTGTCGCTCTAATAAGATAATAATCTAACCAGTACGACTAATATGTTTTCATCTTAATCTTGACAATCCTAAATGACTCTTACGGTATCCTCTGCGACGCCCGCGCGCTGCGGCTCCGGCGAGGAAGTCTCAAATGATTTTCTGTTTTCTTTCAGAAATAAAAGCAAGGAAAAAGCATGCAGGTAAGAAGTAATCCGCATGAAGCGTTCGCTAATTGCAATGGAGCTACACTTACATGAAATGCCTGGTAAAACTAACACGTCGCTGCGGAAAATTCGTTTTCCCGCGTGCAATTCGGTCTAGTGAAAATACTCTTCTAGAGAGAATTACTTTTTCAAAATTTCTTATCAATTTTCTGGAGTTGTTCCGAGCAATTGGAATCGAGCATACGTCTTCTTACGCAGATCCAAGCATTGCTTGAATTTTTTAAGAAAAGATGTTCTATTCCAGTTGAATTTATTCTAGATGAATCAATTGTTTATTCTATTCGTAATATATTTCTATCATTTCCATTCTCTATTCCCCATTTTAATCCAACTAAAAATAAAACTAATATCTGGCTCAGGTCTAACACATCTTAATTCATACTAGGCTTACCCTAGAATTAATCATACGTATTTTAACTCTCGTCAACAACCTAAATCCGGTTTCCTAGATCGCATTCGATCAATCTCTTCCAAAATAGCGAACGTATGAAACGTTCGGAGAGCAATGATTTCCGGCGACTCTATTGCTCAGCAATGTTGCAGAACATCGCCGGGCAACCTGCCGATTACATATTCAAATGAACCAGGAGGAGTCTTCATTGAATAATTCAACAGCGATAGGAATTTTATTTCTAACAGAGGAAGTTGTCTCGAGTAACACGGTAGAAACACTACAATGTAGATTATCCTTTAAAAGGAACTAATTCAATTTCTTTCCAAATGCAATGCGTGACGCTGATAGCAAAACAAATTTTTGGCTGATACGTTAAGGGGGTTGCTCGTCGTTGTTCTGTAAGAGCGCGACCGCCGGAAACCGCTGCTCCTGTCCGAGGACGAGAAGGGTGTCAGGACTTTTGCGCCCGCGAGTTCGAAACAGGCACAGCTAACACGATCATTGATTCACCACGCAGAGAAAGATCTTGGTTTCCTGCGTATTGGCTCGCTGAACGAGCGCGTGAAACGTACGACGGAAGCATTCAGCCAGTTCCTGGGTGTGGCAACTAGCAGCAGCGCCAGCAGCAACAGCAACCACGAGAAGATACACAAGAGCTGGGGCTCGGCGGATAATGTGCAGGTAGACCACTGGACCAAGTTCCACCTCGAAATTACCGTCGAGATATACAGGGTGAGCCTGACACTCTCACCTGAAACATCTCCAGTCGTCTGCAACCCTTCTGTCGATCCCCAAAAATCTCTACAACGTTCAATGTCGTTCAAAGTCGTCGTCATAGTTTCATTATATTATTTTTTTATTGTACTATTATACAATTCACAATTCTCGAGACAGTCAAAGTCTTTCTATGTATTTGTCAACAAGAATATACAGTAGGAAGGCAATTCGTAAGCAACACTATTTTTTATTCAAATCAATGAAGATTAAATCTAGCCTTGTAATTAATCTTTTATTTCCTTCGGTAATTATTTACGTTAGGGGCTTCCTCGACGATTTTGATGACCTTCAAATATGTTGTCAAGAATCTCAGGTGACTCACCCTGTACACTCGGACGGACCGCGCTGCTTTTTTGACCCTCTATAATTATTCAACCCCTAGCCGGCTCCGGCGATTATGCGACGAATACGCGAACTCGTTTTTAATATTAACGCGCACTTTCCTCGGCGCTGAAGGATGCGGGGAAATTACCGTGCACGAGAGTCCTCCTCGACCTTCATCGGAAGAGGAACGAGCCGGCCAGCCACTTCGTCGCACGATTTTAATCGAAAATCGTTACTTTGCGTCGGGAGATGATTACATCGGCTCGCGGTCGCTGCTCGATGCATTCTCGCGAGTGCACCGGGTGCCAGCGCAGCTGATCGGGAGCTAAATTGCTCGGGAATCGTGCGAAAGACCTTCGACTTCAAGGTTTGCCCGGTCCCGGTCATTTTGTTCGACTTTGATGAATTTGCTACACGACGAGAGTTACGATCCGGGCTGGATTAAAACTTCTTAATCCCTTGACTAATGGTTTCTGAACTCCTTTCTCCTGCATCGTTGAAGCTTTCGAAATATCGAGGATTATTATTGCGCGGAATATTGATAGCAGAGAAATTAACACATTTGGTATGCTATGTAATTAATTTTTACTGTTTCCTCAGTTGGACCTGAAGATGATGCCACCACCAAAGTACGCGGCGATCAAGAAGAGGAGGAGTCGAAGGGCACAGGATTTTGGAGCATCGCGGGAGCGCACAGGCAGCCAGCCCAGCACACCTTTGTTACAGGGCAAAGTGTCCAGATCCAGTCAACATCGGCGACCAACGTCTACCACAGTTGTTACCACTACCAGATCGCAACATAACAATGATTCCGATTCTGACACCGCGTGTGGCTTTGATTCCACGTGGCGAGGATCGGCGCAGTTGTAGAAAAATTATTTATTCTGTCGTGAACAGCGCAGAGGCTTTATCCGATCAGGATGTATACGAAACTGGTCATCCCCTCCTTCCGTCTTTCTACAAATTCGAAATCTCAACGAATTTTTTCTCAAAAACATACGATTATGGCTACGATTGATTAAGGAAAATTAATTCAGTAGCGGAAGGAGGTTTCAAAATGGATGCGATTTCCGAGATCGACCAAATTAATTGAGCTTTTAGAATGATTGATTTTATACAAAGTCCGCACAAATACTATGTAATTGCCAGATTGTCAAAGAAATGATATTTTTCTATGTTAATGCTGTACCGTAGCTTTTGTAAGTGCCTTAATTTAACAGTCCGTCGCAACGGTTTACGTTTGCCAGTGTCACTTTGTTCAGGGCAACCGAACACATCGTCCCTGGTTCACTCAATAATGAACTTACGATATCTCTATGCAGGGTGTACTGAGCACAATTATTTTGTAAGATACTTTACGATAGAAAGAAATTTTAAACGTAACTAAAGAACAATCTTGTCTGTGGTATTTAACATGTTAATAATGGATGTAATGAATTTTACAATGTAGATTTTCTAAGCGAAATGTATAAATGATGATGTTAAGTAAGAATAAATGATTAATTCCTGTAGCGAACGTGTTTTAAATCTTTTAAAATAGATGATATATATACTTTCTTTTAAATATATATCCGAAAATAGTCAGTTTAAATTTTGATGATATTGTACGTCATCTACACACAAACTACTGAACAACTTGATACTCGAACTGATCCATTTTTCGTGTAGATGTCGCAACGTGTTTATTCCAGGTTTCCGTGTCACATCCTACCGTATCGATCGGAACTGTACTGTCTTGCCATCTACGGCAAGAGCATACACTACTAAGCAAATCAGTTCCATATTCTGTCCACAAGGTGGCGACCCAAGCGCGTTCTCTAGTTTTTTTTAGGACAGATTACCAACTATGAAAAAGTAACTATTATTAGTAACTAGGGCATAGACTTAAAATCATTATCGATATTTCGTGCAACAAAAGAAGAGCGAGAAATGTGTCGTGAAAATAAAATTGCGGCTTTGTTAGCAATCTATTTCCGAACGAATTCCGCGTAAAGGCATCAACGAGATAACACCACGGAAGAAATCTCGCCAGCCTTATGGGAGATCGTGTCTCTCGAATAATTTGATGTCTTCTTACGCCCTCTAGAATGTATTCTGACTGGAGTAAAAAATAGAAAGCCATCGACATAATCTCGTCGGTCCAGAAGGCTACTGAGGAGATTCTCGTCGGTGAGAAGGCAAACTGTCACGCAGTCATATTGCACCAATGAGTGACTGTTAGTATCTCCTCGGTAAAATCGATTATTATGAATTGTCAAATTTACAATATTAAAAGCAAAACTCAAAGACAAAAGATTCCTAGAAATATTGAGAAAGTATTGAAGCATAGTTTTAGGAAAATTATCGATTCCGATTTTAAATTTTATACGAGATACCTCAATTTGTACTTTCAAAGTATTTCATAAACGAGACTTATTACCTTACACTTTTTCATACAAAAATATTCGAAAAATCGATCTGTGGAAAAGGAAATATGCTGAAGAACAGAGTAAGAGAGAGAGTTTACAGTAAACAATTAGAATGGCAAAAGGATTATTATCAACGTTGGACAGATAGAATCAATAAATTTATCGTAGTATTTATGTTGAATAAATTAATGCGAATGTGCATGGTTTAAAAGTTATTTTCTATCTCGAGATCCATTGTCTATTTTGACTAAAAGTTACATGGTCAGATAGTCAATGGAGTGCTGGTTAACATCGTTGGCGAAAGGAATTGTTATAAACATTGAATAACCAGAAATAATAAATTTCTCTGTGAATTGGATCTAATAAATTAACGCGCGGGAATATTCATGTTATAAAGTTTATTCAATATCTCGAGTTCTATTACATATTTTTACAAAAAAATTAAGTGGTCAGATGGTCAAGAGAGTGGTTGTGGGTATCGTTGGCAAAAGGAATTGTTATAAACATTGAACAGTGAGAAATAACAAATTTAGCAATAATTACTAACTTGGCAGTCGACGCGCTCAATGGTAGAGGAGTGGGGGGAGACAGCAAGCGAGAGCGCTCAGTCAGTCAGTCAGTCAGTCGGGCCGCCGGAGTAGACAGGGACGAACGCGTTGCGGTACCGGGGATGCCAGAGGGTCCCAGGATACCAGTGGTGGACCAGGAGTGGACTAGCAGTGACCAAGGGTGACTTGGTGAGTTTTAATTCAAATATTCTTGTATGCTCGCTGCTTTATGCACACTTTATCGAATTTCAACTATTTTCATTCAACAATCATTTTTAATGTTTCTCTCCAATATTCTTACTGCAATTTCTGTCAGAGAAGAAAATTTCACAGTCCAGTGTTCCAAAAATTTGTATGTTTCTGATATTGGATTTGTGCTTTTCCTCCTGCATCCGTTTATCCAATTCACACTTTTGCCTATTTAATTTCTCGATAATTATTCGACGTAATTGAGTAAGTTACAATAAGTCTGTCGTTGTGAGAAAGGGAACCAGAAGGAATATTACATTCGTTCTGACTCCCTTAAATGAAATATATTTTATTAAATCTTGAATATGTTCATTTACCCTTGATCATAACGAACAGTTTGCTGTTTCGAAGAAATTGTTCAGTGAGATAACATTCCAATTTCAATTTTCGCATTTTCCAAATGTTTATTTTGGAACTTTCATTTGTTCTTGTTCGCAAAATATTCAAATTATGTTGAAAATTGGTATCCCTCCGATCGAAGTTCCCTCAGGGGCTCACTCACGGGGAGCCTTCTGCTCTGGTTTGTTTTAATTTTCCTCTCTTTTTGAAAGAATCAGAGCCTTCTGCCTGATTCGCTTTTTGGCCCCCGTGAATTGGAGACTTCTTCTCCAATTCACAACTCTTTTGCTCCGCGATAATTACTCGACGTACTTGCGTAACTAAATATAAGTCCGGCGTTGTGAGAAAGGGAGCCAGAAGGAATATTGAATTCGATCTGACTCCCTTTCAGGGTCTCTTGTGCAGCAACCTCCTCGTGGTGAGACCTGGGCAATCGGCATTATCCTCTATTCGTAAGAACTCCAAGTATCTTACGAATAAAGGATATTGTCGAGCTAATAGCTGCACACTTTGAATTTTTGTTAATATTTTATGTCGTGTAAAAATAGTGAATATTAATATCCAAAATTATTTCAACCCTGTTCCCTTCCATAACATTTTGCAATGTCACGTTCCCTTAGTACAAAACATATACAAAATTATTCAAGATTGTTCATTTGATTTTTGCATCGACGCGAACAATATTGCTTCGAGTCTCGATCTACTATTGTTCTATCACTTTCCCCAATGTCCATGTAATCATCGTGTGCTAATTGTGTTCCTTTCTGTTTCTAGTCCTTCAGTACGCAGTAACTTACACTCGTCTCTGGTGCAATATTTCACGTGAATTTACGCTGATCAAAGTAAAAATTAACTGCCGCCTTCTGGGAAGCAGCCTCCTAGACGTAGCCGAATATTTCCGTATTCGCATGGACATTCGTAGCTGCGTTACTGCAATCCTGCAATCCTGCATTCGTCACGATACACATTTAATATAGTGTAATCTTATTTTGAAAAATAAAGAATATTAGTTACAACAATTAATGCGTTCTCTCTTACTTACCCTACACATGCGTTTTCTACCTTACCCGACAAATCGACAAAAGTTTCGAAAACCTCGGAAATTGAACTTTGTATTAGGAGAACATGATATCAAAGGAGGTATCCGAATTTCAGTAGTACAACTCAACGGCAAGTCAGACGGTCGAAAATTGGCGAAAATTTTCAAAAACCTCGAAAAATGAACTTTGTATTAGGAGAACATGATATCAAAGGAGGTATCCGAATTTCAGTAGTACAACTCAACGGCAAGTCAGACGGTCGAAAATTGGCGAAAATTTTCGAAAACCTCGAAAAATGAACTTTGTATTAGGAGAACATGATATCAAAGGAGGTATCCGTTTTTCAGTAGTACAAGTCCATGGCAAGTCAAAAGCTCGAAAAATTACGAAAATTCATTGATGGAAAATTGGGAAAAGTTCGGGAAAAGATTGGGATGCAACAAATAAGAAGATAAATACGTTTAACACACTCTCTTTATTTATTCACTTCATATTCATACAACAAATGATTGTTTCGTACATGTACATATAAATTATATTCTAATCATGTATAACACGTCTGGTCGAGTTGCTTCGTGAGACCCACCCGGCGCACCGTCAGACTTCTACTACTGTACTGCAATACCTCGAGTGTGCTGCAGAAGCCGATGAATAAATCTGAAACAGCAATATATTCTATTAAATAAATGTGCTACACACAAAGATAAAACGGTCACGTTGTCAATAAATAAAACTATTGTACTTTCGTATTTTTTAAAATATCTACAAGTGTGAATCGGAGAGGAAATGAGATTGCTCACGCCTATGTCTGAACTTGATGCTACTTTTTGGCACGCTCACGCTTAGCACGGAACAGCTCCTATACCGGCGGTAGAGCCTCTCTGTTAAGTATCTGTATCTTAGACTGTTAACAGTCTCTCCAGCCTTACGGGACTACGTGTCTCACGAATTTTTCAGTGTTCTCTTACGCCCTCTGGGATTTATTTTGACTGGAGTGAGAAACAGAAGCATCGACGACATTTCGTCGGTACAGAAGATCACTGAGGAGATCTCGAAGAGATCACCTCGTACACCGACGAGATACTGTTAAAGACTGCCAGCCTTACGGGACTACGTGTCTCACGAAAATTTCGGTGTTTCTTACGCCCTCTAGGATATATTCTGGCTTCAGCCAAAAAACCAGAATGCCTCCGACGGCATTTCGTCGGTGCAAAAGACCACTGAGGAGATTATTATTAAATGTTACATTCTCCGCCATATTTCAGAAAATGTTTTGTCACTATTTTGATACTATTCTCGTCGGTAGAGCAACTTTTAGCGATGTGAGAAATTACTAACTTATCGCATGTAGGTAACTAGGTATCTACCAGTTTCACAGAAGGTTAATATGATCTCTTCTCTCGTTTTACGCAATATCGATAGGGATTATAAGTCTGCACCCTAGGTATATAGTTACTTTTTCACAGTTGGTAATCTGTTAAAAAAAACTACAGAATGCGCTCTAGTTACCATCTTGTGGATAGAATATGGAACTGATTAGTACCTTAGGTTTTTGCTGGAGATGGCGTGACAGTACAGTTTATTGCATTATAAAATAAAATAATAATTTCTTGATACGGATCTCTGTTCTACTTTAGCTAATATCATTTTTAATGAATTTCTGAGTAATCTTTTCCTTGCGTAATCAAAAAGTTTTACTTTTTATCTACGTTATCCAGTAGATTTGCCTATCAAAAACCCTGTAAATCGCTCAACTTTAAACACTCATAACTTTTGAACTATTGATCCTCCAAGATCAGAACTTGGATTTTTCGCATTTTCTTGTCCAGAGCTACTGGATAACATAAGAGAAAGGCAAAAATTTCTAGATACGCAAATAAAAAAAACAAACAAAATTTGAGTTTGAATCCAAGTTATTCTTAATGAAATAATACCATAAGAGTATATAGGATGCAAGTATCAAATTTTTCTTTATTCACTCTGTACAATTTCTTACATACAAAGGGTGCAATGCCATCAAACAACGGCTGCATTCATAGCAGTAATTGACTTCATCGCGCGTAGTACGAATTCATGTAACGCCCACAAAAACGCTTCATACAATAGTATGTACACAGTAATAAAATAGATTCATTTTTTACACTTTGCAATATTAAATATGTACATTTTAGAGCACTAAATTTACAATAATATTAATATTTATATAAAATCTTGAATACTATCGCCATTGCCAAAATCATCTACAGTAAATACATACTGCAGACCGAAGAGCTCGAAAAAATTCTTAGAATTAACTTAGTTTAACTATATCAGACAAGATTTTCAAAACTGTCAGAATCTAAGAATCATCTCGAACTCATCGAAGGATTTTCGAACACCATCAACGGTGTTCACAATTAAAAGAAATAAAAATACAATTCAAACGATCGTCTTCGAGCAATTGTATCGCGTACAAAGGAATTTATCTATGACAAAGGCGAATTCAGATGAATCATAAAACAAACGATCAATGGAATCTCGGTACGTTTCTTTCTCAGCACCGTTTCGCGTTGGCAACTTAATTAAACGTTTTTACAATTCTACATAGTCTCGATCGGGTTTCTATACATGATCTTTCGCGTTATATTACATTTTACATGCAGTTATGGATCAGTAATTGTTAGGCAAGAGGCATAGCATCACATACGAGTACGTAGATCGGCGAATGAATCGGTCGAGTCGCAGAAACGTAACCCGATCACGCAATCGAAACTCGAACGTTCACGCGAAGGCTCAAAGTTCTTGGCGATTTGTACCGTAAACTGTATCACGAAGTGTCGCGACTTAAACGTTTCGAAGATAAGCCGTGGTTTCTTGCAAAGTTACGTAACGATACGTTTGATTTCTATCGAACGGCAATATGGTTTCTTTTCTATGCAATAAGAATTTCCACACGTCTGACACTTATTACGCTGTTTCTTACATGAACGCTGACACTCGTTTCGAAATTAGCATATCCAACACAGATCGATGGTGTCGACGTGACTATATTAAATAATTTAAGTTGGCGGTGTCCGACTGTGTTGTAATCTTCAGGATCAGATAATACAGGAAATATGCCCCACGTATTCGTCGATAATACAATGTTCTTTAACCCTCGTCGGTCCCTCGTGTCAATTTCACACAGTTTTCTCAAAATAAATTATCCTGTTTTGTTATTTGTAGATAAATTTGCACGAAACTGCGTGACTTTAATTTTTTTTAATGTGAAACACATAATGATACCTTGTAACATTACCGTGTTACTTTATCGATATTTTACCACTGTGTCAATTTGACACCGAAGAACAGATTCAGATCGTGAAATGAGGAACAGCTGGGGGTTAATCCACCGAGCATCTTGGAAAAAAATGTCTGCCTTAATGAACACTAGAACTACCGAAAAAATAAGTTAAAACAATTTGCTCCTGATTTCTGCTGTCAGAAATATTAAAATTGTAAATATATTTCTCTGAGAAATTTTCTTAGCGAACTTCTGTATTGAAGTATATATTCAAACAAAAGATTAATGCGCGGTAGTGCTAGCGTTAATTCGCTTACCATTCTAGACATCCAGTTCATTTTGTTCGACGCTCCCGGGGACTTAAATTTTGCGACTAAAAGTTTCTACGAGACCGTGACGTTGAGATAAGGGAACTGGGACTGGTTAACGGTTCGCGGACCGTTCTTAAATTCTAGCGAAGCCGTGGCAGAACCAGGAACCTGGGATCCAAATCCCGGCTTATCCGAAACCCAGTCGAGTCGTGACCCCTCGGCGGGAGATTCATTATCACGGCACGCGGTGCACCAGAAGCCGAGGAACAATCGAGCCGGCCGAGGAGCTTCATTCCACGGGGCATTTTTCCGCTGTGGGAATCGGCGTCGGGTTGAACGTCGGGGGTAAACGGCGGCGCGTCGCGATTTCACCGGTAATGCGAAAAATGCATAGGAATTAGCGGGAGCGGCGCGAGAGGACCGGGATAAGAGACGTTTCGGTGGCAAACCGGGGACAAAGGTATTCGCGGAGGGCACGTAGATGCGTGGAGTTTGTGCGTGCAGGGACAGAGAGAAGAGAGAACGTTCGGACAGAGGGAAAGAAGCGGCGAGGTGTACGGGTCGCCAACACGTATCTCGATATCTCACGGTTCGATCTCTGCCGGTCCTGGCCGCCCGTATATTTACATGTATAATTTATATATCCCGTAGCAGGGACGAGAAAGTGGTGTGCGCCCCGCCAGGGCGGGTCCTTGCGCTAACATCCTTCGGACCCGTCTTCAGCTCTCTCTCTCTCCTCCTTTTTCTCTCTCCGCGAATCCAGAGATTCGCGGAAATCCAACCGGACGAATTCTCACGATCCTCTTGTTAATGGCGATTTAAGTACTCCGCCTGATGAATGAGAATGGATTTCGGACTGCTAGGGTCAGTGTGCGGTTAACTCGTCATTTATGTTCCACTATATCATGTTTCTTCTGTTCATTCGGTTGCCCATATAATCCCAAACTTAATTGCATCGTTGTATCTGTTATCGTGGAAGTTGCATTATACGTGGCCCCGCTATTTGCCAGAGAAAGTTATCCACGGTTGTGTCGCAACGCGACAGTATTGCTACGGGGGCGTTGCTAACGGTACGACTGCAACGTGTCAAATATCTCAAAATATATATTAGGCATTAACATAAATCGCGGATACGCGGCGAACAATGACTGGCAGCATGGATATGCGATAAACGAACAAGAGAACTTTTCTTACCGATTTGAAATTATAAACACCCCCCTGTTGCAAGTCTGTTTTTCTCTTCTATAATCGTGATTCGTTCTACAGTAATACTGATTTAGCACTTTTAGCCGCTCGATGATATTTTAACTTTAAGATATTTTCATTCTACATATTATATGATCTTCTCATTTTAGAAATATAAAACTGATCAAATTTAATAATTCGATCCTATGTTATTAACTTTTGCAATTGTTCCGTGTACAATTTTCAAGTTCATTTTTCTACAAAACGAAACTATTGTACTCTGAACTTTGCAACAATTTCACCGGTACGCGATTAAATTAGAGATTAGACTAGATGAAGTCTCGATAAATGACCCTATTGTTCTGATCGTAAATCTTGTTCGTCCACTGGGAATGAAATGTTTCACGGGTCCGGCGGCAGAAGTGTCAACGCGTGGAGGTACCTCGAGGAGGATTCTACGTTCTACCTTCTCATCAGAGAGCTTGTTTTTGCGCGTACGTCGCCGTTTATAATTAACTACGCACAGGGTTCGTCTCCTCGGGTGTTTCTCAGGCCTGTTTCTAGGATCCCCTCAAGCTTCGACATAAATTTCTCGGCGCAGCTGCGGGAACGGCTGCGAGAGAAAGAAAGAGAACTGCACGCCGGGTACACAAGGCCCGGCCCGCAAATGCGGAAGAGACGAAGCCGGTGCGGACGAAGGTGGACCTTAATTAAGCTTGGCCAACCAACGAATTCCATAATACGTTCCCGTTCGCGTAACACGTGCCACGATAAGAGCACGGCGCACGCGGTGGCGCGTTCGTGGGATTTTTTTCGGCGAAATAATGCCGGCGACCTGGACCGGCTGCGGCTCTCCCTTTCGCCATTGTGACCGCGGGGGCCGCAATTAATTATTTGCCGTGGCCGCGAGGGAGCGCATTGTTGCATCTGTTGTTGCACGCTCCACGATTCCCCCCTCTCGCTGCTCGGCGCATCGTGGCAAACCGGCCCGAGCTGTGAATGATTCTGCGCCGCGGATACGGTTTTCGGCGAACCAGGCGCCCGAGCAGCGATTCTTTCTGCCCCCTCGATTATTTATGCGCTCGGAACTTGCCCGCGTAATTTACGTCGGCATACGCGGACAATTAACAGAAAAATGCCGCAAAGCCAACCCTGAATTCCTGGGGACGCGATCAAATCTCTATCTTACGATTGGAGCAGACAATTTTCGTTTCGCGAAAACTCTGACAAAATGAATTATTTAACCCGTTAGTCGTCCAGCGTAATTTTGCAGAACGGTATAATGCGTTTTTAATATTTTTATATTGTATATCCTATATTTAATTTGCATCAATTATGTTGTCTCAAAAAGGTCTAAGTACAAAATCAGCATGCTCGAGAGTGCAACATAAATTTCTCAGGTTTTGTTCATACAAGTTAAATAAAATCAAATGTCATCCTCTAATCATGATTATTCCACAATATTAACGACAGTGAATCTAGAAATTTAATATAAATATAAATAATATTTTTCATGTAATTAATAATCGTATTGATTGTTCCTCTCTACTTGCGCTCTGTAAACACTTATGTAAAAGGGCTTCAGTCTCTCTATAATAAATAATCACCCAGATATGGGTGATGTGGCTGCCAACGTGTTAAACGTATCTTGAAGATACTAACCAAGTATAATGAATTACCAGAATTATTGAAAATATCGATAAAACTGTCTTCAGGGTCCGATCAGATAAAATGTAATGCACCGTCCACGAAACTATTTTCCATGTAGAAAGCATGAAATAAGGTTTCATCGAATGCACCCACCAGCCAGCGGTGCGAAGGAAAGGATAAAAGATGCAAGAGGATTACAGGAATCCAGTTTATAGGGTAGAATTACCGAGTTCCAAAGGTGTTCGGCGGGCGTGGACAGGCTATGGCGCAGGTGAGACACAAATGAAAGACGTGAAACGCGTAGCGGCGGCAGTGAATCTCATGGTGGAACGTCCCGACGAGTTCGTGTTCTGTCGTAGGGAACAATCGGGACTGTCCGAGGGAAGGTAATTAAGAGAACACGACGGCGACGATTAAACGGGTCCTGCCGAATCGGGTGAAACGAATTAACTCGACCGTCGCGAACGAGGGTTCGAAGATAAACGATTGAGCCCCGCGGAGGCCCGTGGTTCTCTCCTGTTTAACGATTCAGTGACGAATACCTTCGCAGATGCTGCGAAACACCCTGCCACGTTCATTTGAATAACACTCGCCATTCGTCTTAAACTCGTTAGGGCTTCGTTGGCTAGTTCCTCGCTTCTAATTCGCGGCACCGTTCCCACTAGGGAATTTTCTGTGATTTACGATTGTAACCAGGAATCTGAACAAAAATTCTGCACGCTCGGAGCGGAGAAGATCTCGTTTGTCCACGAGTTTTCAATACACCTGTTACACCGAAGACACCGATAGTACATAGCTAATCGCTTTTTACCTTTCGCAATAAATTCGTTGCGTGCACGCGAACCGCTTTCCTGATTTTATGATTTCATTAAACGCAGCGAGCAATCTCTCAAACGACTGAGGGAGCAAGAAACGAGAAGTCGTTACTGCGTAAATGAGGATAGCGAGAATTAATGACTTAATAGAGCGCCTAAGCGAGAGACTTCAACGCGTGGCGAGCGCTAACGCCGTTCGGTGATGCGAACGCGTGGTAATGACACATCCTCCTGTAAACGTCAAATCTCCCGGCGAATTAAAACCATCTTGAAACGTAATCGAGGATGGAGAAAGAAGAGCAGAATTGAGGGAAAGAGGAAAGGCTTGCTCGTGCAAAATAAAAAGGGATGGAATGGAGATTTCAAAATTGCAAAAGCGAAGGACACTGCCGGAGGCTGTAACTGGGAGCTCAAGCCTGTCAAATTATGAAACACCTGTCGCGAGAAAACGACTTCATTCGAATCGGTTTCGCGTGTTCTCGTCGCTTTCGTTGTTGATTAAGGTACGCCCTGCTATTCCACGTCCGCGAACAAACACCGGCAACCGATTAATGACGGTAGCGGCCGGATAATGCTCGGTGATCCATTGTTTAGGTGTTCCTGGTTCTGCGTCGGGGCAATAAGAACAATGCTCATTACGCGATACGCGGGAGCGATAGGTCGGCGCTCTAATGGGGTACGGTGATTATGGATAGAGCAGATTCAATTGGCCGCTGGAAACCATTTCCTCGATGAAGAATCGCGTGAGACGCTGTTCCTGCAGCTTGCCCTCTTCGTGAGAGAGACTACTGTGTATCGATAGCTGGTATTTTAATCGTTGACTCGATAATCGATCAAATCCCATTCGGAGATATGAACTAAATATTTAACCCTCTGTAACTCAACTTTTTCTAAAAAATTAAAATTGTGAATGATACAGAGATTTAATTTATGAACATCCCCATCGAGCAAACGAACTGGATACTTAACCCTCTGTAACTCAATTCTTTTAAAAAAAAACTGAAATTGTGAATGGTTCGAAAAATCTGTCTGTTAGAAAAATACGAATATGTAACTGCAAAGTTACACACACAGTTACAGAAGTTTACTTTATGAACATCCCCTTCGAAGAAACGAATTGTTTATTTTCGCCGTTAAAAATAGCAAAGCCACAGTCATGGTACACCTACCAACCCCTAACAAAAAGTGTTCGATCAAACTCGCTCTCACGAATGTTAAAACCAGAAGATAGTGAAAATTAAAATTGTAGAAAAATAAATGAATCAGCATGTCAAGATACTCGAATATTTTCAAGCTTATTCGTTGAACACCTGGTGATGATTGAACGCCTCTACGTATCGATGTACTTGTTCCACGTTTTTCAATGACACGAACGTGTTCCGATTTCAATTAATATTCTATATTTACGCGCGACGACTGTTATCGTTTTATTACCACTGACCATTAATATTTCCCAGGTACGGTGAATAATTACCGCGAGAGACGGTTGTCACGTTCGATCGAACAATTTTTTCAAGACCGATAGAAAAACTGTGGCGAATCTAGATCGCCGCGCCTGATCCGATAATTCCCCGTGGACAGTCCATTCCCTGAGAAACATGACTATTAAACGTCCACCTGTGACGTTTCCTGTTTGCGAGCACCGTCGAGCGTTCCGTTGCGTAATCCTCGCTAATAAATGCATAATGACGTGTCCATTCACCGGATCGACCGGCGAACGAGAGAAAAACGAACGCATCGGAAACCTGTATCACCTCTCGCGGTGAACAAGAATGGTTGCGGAGCAATCATAATAGCGGTACCGTAACCTGTAATTTTGTCACTGCAGCGGAGCGTCGATATGCGTACCATTATCCGAATTCTTTCGGATAGAATACCACAAGAATCATCGACGAACAAGCGATGTATCCTCGTAAAAAGACGGACGAATTGGGAGACTCCGAGTATGGCACTGCTGAACGGAACTGCAGAAGACACGCGTTGCATTTTCCTCCCCAATCTACGATCCACTAGTCACTTCCCACTAGAATCATCGTAGTCTCGTGTAAAATTATTCCTGAGTCCTGAACAAGAACATCTTCGCACTCGACGAGGAACAGAGACACAGTGGTTCTTTAGGGTTGTTCATCCTGGGTACCCGCAGTAATGTCTAGTACATTGGACATTGGCCATCCTTATGGTTATCTATAAAGGTTTTCCCCTAAATTTTTTAAAAAAAAGGTCGCCTAGATATAGTCCGAAGGCACAGCACTCTCGTTGATCGCGGCCAGTCGATACTGCGGTGTTTCCAACCCCTGCTGGTTTGTGTGCAGGTTCGTGTTGGTGTTCGTGGATGCTGTAGTTGGTATTTGTTGGTTCGCAGAGTTCGAGCTGAGATCGCTGTAGTACGCGCTGCTAGGCGCGCTACTCAACGTCGGTCCGTCCGGTTCCGCGTCGCTTCCGGTGTACGCGGTGTTTTGGTAGGACGGGTGCTCGCCGTTCCTGCTGCCGATCCTCAGCTCCTGATGATGGAGGTGATGGTTGTGGTGGTGATGGTGATGGTTATGATGTTGCAGCTGACCAGGCGGCACCGGCGTCGACGGCCCGTTCTCGTACATCTCGTAATCCGGTTCTTGTAACCTGAAATGATCGGATTACGAAGTTAGCCGGCGCCGATCGGTCCGTTCTCGCGTATTCAACGGTGTCGTCCATTAACGCCTAGCCATTTCGACTAGCAGGATCGAAGCTTTCCGCTCCAGATGGCTAAGCGACCCTGCCATTGTCCTCTGTAATTTTCGTTTCTAGGTCGGCCACGAAATTAGCTGACGCGCGAGCACGAAGGTTCAGATTTTGGGTTAGGAGTAGCTCGCTTATGTTCGAGATTAATGTTAAAAATATTTTAAACTTCATTAACCCTGGCACAAAAGGTACAAAAAATTTATTTATTCATAAATAATTTTGTATTATATATACATATTATTATATATTAATTGTATATATAATATAAATAATATATATATATTACTTTAAATTTTTTAATTTATAATTTTAATTAAATTTTTTCAATAAATTCCATTAAATCAATTCCATTTATAACGAAATTGACGGGCAATTTGTACACTAAATAAAACTGATTTCAATTTTAATAATTAATAAACTTTACTTTTATATCTTATCTTCGCTAAATATTAAAATTTTAAGGTTTGTTCACTTTCTGGCCCCTGCTTGGATAGGCGAGGATACTGTGAGGAAACACGACGTACACTCCCGGTCAAATCCTTGTGTCCTTACGGTTCTTCCTTATAAAAATCAGAGGTGGGACGAAAAATAGAACAAAACGTGAACAAGCCAAGCGAGACGGATGACTATGATAATCGTGAGGTAATAAACGGTCTGGAAAAGACATTGGACTGAAATATCGCGAGAACGAAGATATGCGAATCGCGTCACGCGTTCTGACGCTTATGAACGGGAGTTTAAGTAGAATCAGGTGTCTAGTATCTTTCTTACAGACAGGTTTGCGCGATCCTGTATAAATGCACGAGCCGTGCAGAATATTAGATGATCCAGATTGTCCGTTTCTCTTAATTATGTCCGATCGGGTCGCAGGAATGCGCGTCGACGCCGCGATTACCGGTGCTCTGGTAACGGTGCATTTTAACAAGTCTCGTTTCCCGTAATGCGGTGCTTTTAAGCGCTACGCGAATGTAGATCTGTAGCGGCCGCACCTTATCCTTCGCCGCGCGAAACAAAGTTAGTAAGATTTTTTGTTAGAGCTGGTTCCGATATGAATATTACTCAAAGCTCTCTGGTTATCATCGTTCGAACGATCCTGGCATCACCGCGCGGACTTCAGCGTTACTAATTGGAAACATTTAACCGCGGAATTATCAAAAACGAAAAGAATAAATTGCATTTCCATTACATTCCCCCGATAAGGCTCTTTTCGCCCGGATAAAACTTTCGAATCACTTAGCAAAGAAGATAACATCGTATAATAAAATTCCTTTTAATTCCGACTCGTTGTCCGGACTCTGTACAATTCGTCTTTCACGTTCCTTGCAACAGAAATGAAATGGTACTCGGAAGTATCGTTAAAATCATAATCCGGCAGGAGTTGTGCGTAGCAAAGCGCTAAGAGAACAAGTACAAATGGAACAATGTTCTCGAGCAAGACGTAAAGATACAATCTGAAACGCGAGAGCTAACCCTGGCAGGAACTGCGCGCAAGATTACATATCGATTTTAGTTCGCATTTTCTGCCACGCTAAAAGGAACTCCACGATCCACTGTAATAGACTATTCAGCCGGCATGTTATCGACGCACAATCAGCGGAATCGTTTTAATAGAGTAGGGAACGGAGGGCAAAATAGAGGCGTCCGAGCGGGGCTCGGTCGATCGATTCGGAATTATTGAAGCGCGGAGCTCGAAGGATTCAACGAATACGTGTTCGAGAGGAGCGGTTACGAACAACGCGACCTGCTTCGGAGAAAGAGAGAGAAAGAGTGGCCGGCAGCATATCGAAAAACTTAATTGCACAGGACTAATTTACCTTTTACTGTGCCGCGTGCGTAACGTGTCCCTCTGCAACGATCCGTCCTCGTTGCCTCCGCCATAATGACGATGTAACCTCGCGGCGTCCAGCTCGTGGTACTCGTCGTCCTGTCCGCCGGAAGTTGTACCGTACGTCGAGCTTCCTCTCATTTGTAGCTGGAGATCGCTCGCGTAGCTCGCGGCCTGAGAGTCCAGTTCTGCGTAGAGAGCCTCGTCCGTTTGCATGTGGGTGTAGTGGTTCTCCACGGGGAGATTCATCGCCCGTCTGTGCTGCGGAAGCGACAGAGGCGTCGTGACGACTCCTGGCGTACCGCCGCCTCGTCGTGAGCCCAACCACGACCACACATTGTGCCCTTGAATCAAACGGAAATCGCACCGGTCAAATCACAATCTTCGACGCGATGACATAAAACTCCAGAGTATGCAGTTTCTCGTTAAAAAAAAAAATAGAACAGCCAGGAATATTATTCTAACTTTGAACTCCTAAAGCTAACCAAATACTATCTTGGAACTTGGGGTAGAAGTACCTATATTTATATCATTTTTATCAATATTTAAATCAAGATTAATAAATCCAACCCAACCAAAATTAACACTCCAACCTAATATGAAGGTGTTTTCATGGGAGTTGATTGAATACATTGGTAATTACATAGAGAAGATCTGCGTACTCAGATTTTGATGAAATTTTAATATGTTATGCAGCAAGATATTCTGAACAACTTTTTCCTTTTCCAATATAGGGTGCTCGCTTTTAGTTTTTCAGATATTTTCAAAAAAGTATCGCGAATACTGTATTGAATTTTTCGTATTCCTGCACGCTCCGCGGCAACAGATATTATTTTGCAAATATCTCGAAAACTAAAAGCGATCCCCCTATATTGCAAAAGGAAAAAGTTGTTCAAAATGTCGAAATCTATAACACGTTAAAATTTCATCAAAATCGGAGTACGTTGACCTTTTCTATATACTTACGAATACATGTATTCATTCCAGTATATATTAAAAACCGCACAAAATATATAAATAAGTATAATCTGATTATTTTAATAATACAATATACACATCAGTTATATTTTATAGTCGGTTAGGTTAAGGGTACTTTATTTGCCAGAGTATAAACGAAATCTGGTTCGGATTTGAATATTGAACTTGTTCAATGAGCAAACGTACCAGGACTAGGCGCGACGTCGTGGTACGGCGGTAGCTTGTCCAGTTCTAAAGGTGGCCGATCGGGTATGACAGCCACACCGCCACCAGCTCCAGCTCCTCCTGCCGCGCCGCCGTCATCCTGGCCGTTCGTGTCCTCGACGCCAACGCCGCAGCAGCCCGCTGGAACAGAAACAAAAACGGTTCAGCACTCCCACGTGAGTCTCGGCGCCGGAAAATCCGTTGGCGAGATCGAAACGCGAAAGTTGTGCTCGAATTTCACCGAGCTAGCTAGCCCGAAGAGCCCACAAATCGGAGACGAAGCTCGTGAAGTGCCAGGTGATCTCTCGCGGAGTCTCCAGTTACTGGCTCACTGCGACAGGTTTTTTCCAAGCAAGAAAACCAGCTAGTTCCCATACAAATACGTCGATCGCACTCGAAGAACTAGATATCTCCTACGTAGCGCACACAAAAATCGCGGTAATATTTCACAGAAGCCAGGACCGCTTTTCGGAAACACCGTGTACATGGCGCACGGGTAGGTATTCGAATCAGCGCATTATGACATAAGCCCTCGTGGCAGGGGACGGAGAGAGAAATGAAAAAGGAAGAGAAAGAAAAAACGGGCGGTTTTCTGTATGGGGGTATTGTGAGGCCGTCATCGAGGCCGTCACGGCTCTCATAGAAACGTGGCAGAGAATTCTGGGGGATGGCGAAGCCGAGAGAGAGAGAGAGAAAGAGTGAAAGCGACGGAGCTAGAGATCAGGGGCGTAATAACAGGAAGGGATGGCGGACGTGGAAGTAATCCGGTCGAAGAAGGGGTGTAGGGACACGGAGAAGGAGGATGGGGGGAGAGAAAATAAAAAAGAATTCGGAATTCATAGATCAGAGAGGCCGCCTGGCCGAGTAAGTAGGCATGAGAATGCCGCTGGTGAAAAAACGAGATTATGGGAATCCATGGGTTGCGCGGCGTCGTGTCTCTCTTTCACATGGTCGCGCGGCTCATAACCCGGCGCACGTACAACCCTCGTTCTCCGCTCACGGTGGTTTTCGTCGTGTCCAGGCCGAGGAGAGCCCAGCGACGACGACGCGGCTTGGCGGCTGTCACTTGCCAGGAGATAGAGAGACTGGTTCTCGTTTTATCGCCGGTGCCCTTACACCATGCAGGAGGCACGCAGCAGTTCCTTCCAGACCCCAGCAACCATCCCGGCTCCGGTCTAGACGCTATTTTCTTCTCCGCCTTCCGAGAAGCTCGCGAGGATAATCGCTGATGCGCTCTAACGTCCCGGAATGAAAAGCAGGGATGACGTACACGAGGAGAAATTTAATTCTGCCGGCTTAGTTGCCCCGTCCTAACTCTCCCGCCTCCCCGGGTGTATTTATAACAAGACGTTACACAGCAATTTACATAATTAGGATCTATGCAAGACGTCCGCGCGTAATGAACGCGAGCGTTCCTCTTCCTAGCCCCGGATGCTTTTCGCGCGCGCTCCAAGGTCGCTCAGAAAGTAATACCCCTTTTTATGTATAATTGCTAGGCTAACTTGCCTTCCTTTGTCCCCGTGTGCTTCCAATTTTTGCGGCATCTTTCGACGCACCCGCGGCCTTTCGTCCCCCAACAAACGAGGGTGAATTTTTAGCCAGAGAACCGTGCAACTGTGTAGAGTATTAGACCTATCGGAGTGCGTTCTACATCGTCGGATCGCGATCTTGTATAAAATCATCTTAGAACTGCGGAAACGATAACTCAGGGCACAGGAAAAAATTGGACGAACATGCACAGCTACCAGTTAATAGTTCAAGTTCTGTGACAGAAGCTAGTTGAAGCTAGTTCAAAAATCAACCAATAAAATTAGCTATTTATTCTCGTGGTAATCCTACGTTCTCTTCTCAGAACCTTTCAATTGCGCGTGTGTGCCTGCTATGCATAAACAGGTATCGCTTGGCGCGTCTCCCCAGTCTTAACGAACCAGAATCATTATCGTAGCTCGCAAGTATTTTCTCCGCGATGTGCAAGTGGACACTCGAGGAAATTTGTCCCTCGTTATGTTAACAATAAAATAATTGGTAGCTCCAGTTACGCCGAGTGCCTTGATCGAGAGCAATTACGGGTTTCCGATCTTTCGCGGATTTCAATTGACGGGGTACGCCTTTCCACCGTTCGCGCGACCCTAATCAACCTTCTATTCAGACCGTGACTGGGTCGGTGGTACTCGATCATGGCGGACGGTCGCGCGACTTCATTTGCGCGCGACCGCCTAGAAGACCGAGTGCAATCGATTACGTCCACGAGCGTAGTGTAATCGCGTTATTTATCGTCGGACGCGGGTCCCCGGCATTCGAGTCGGGCCTGGGCTCGGGCCTGATCGGGCCGCGCCGCGCGCCGAGGCACACGCACACGCTTCGCAGCCAAGCGATTTAGCATTCCACGGCAAACGTTACCGCTCCTTTATTGCTATCGTAAATAAGGCGGTGTCGATTTATCGAAACGTGGATTCGCAACCTGGACCAGGCCCTCGTTGATTAATGCGCGGTAAGCTGTCGTTAACCGTCGTACTCTTCTCTCGATAGCCGGTGCACGATTTTGATGCTCCTTCCTCTCTTTCACTTCGGAATTTATTACTGTTGGATGTGTCTTTAATTTTCTCCGTTCTTTTAAAAATCACACTTCGTACTGTATATAATTTATTAGTATTATTTCTGCCCTTGTTGCGCCGTTCTCATTCTCCGTTTTACCTCCCTGCTTTGCCGCTTTCTCTATTCTCTCTTCAACCTTTTGCAAAGACCTGCCCCCATGAATTCTATCTTTTCTTTCTCCCTTCTTTGTCCTCCTGTTCCTCCCATTTCCTCATCATTTCCTCCATTTTTATACATATTTCCTCTTCCTTCTTTCTCCAACGGTCTTCCATTGTTTTCCATTATTTTCAACTTACTGTTCGTTCTCCGAGAGTTTTTCGTGCATATTTGTGCGGTTATGTCGATAGTTGCTTTCGAGAGTAATTATCAGAGATACTGTTTTAGGGAAATAGAATAGTTATTTATTTTCAGTGGAGCTCTCAATACCGTGTACACTGTCAAATTTGAGTCTCCAGAGTAACTCGCGATAGTTCCACTCTCAGATGGACGCGAAAATAATAAAATAACGCAAAAATCGATATTTTGAGATTCCAACTCCGTTGAATCGCCAGATGAAAATGTGTAGTTGAAATCGTCGATGGAATATTTCATCAGAGAACTGTCCAAGGAATTCCTTCGAGCTATCTATCCTAGTTCGTCGAGGAGCTATGACTGGTAGGAGGAAACCACGCACGAAACACAGCGTGGCACGCGGTTCCACCGCGATTACGCCATCGTTCCCACCTACCGAACCAGGTGAGGTAATCGGATCCGTTCCTTTTCCAGGCTGTCGCGTCGAGTCGCCCTTCCGTGGACGCGTTAACCCGCGTGATTTACCGGATTAGATGGTTCGAATATTAATTGGACGACGGATGCGTTAGCCCAGGGAACACGGGACGCGTGAAAATCGTAGCCTGCCTGCCCAGCAGGGTGTGGGACCTAGCGTTCCTCTCTCTTTCTCTCCCCTCTCTCTTTCTCTCTGGTTCCCTCGGCTCGAAAACACGGAGGGATTCTGTTTCCAGGCCCGGACTCATTCCCCGGCGACCCCGATTTCGTTTTTCGATGTCGTTACGTCGGAACGATTTTCGCTGAAGCGAGAAAATTATACGTTCGGCTCGGCGTTTTTTGTGGAATTCCCCGGGGATAGACTTGTTGCCGCGGCGAGTAGGATGTTCTTTCATCGGCGACTCGGACGTACTCCGGTAATTTCGACGTTTCGAGCCCGTCACGAGAACTCCGAGGATGATGAAAGGTTTCGATTGAGTTTTCTTGAAAATCGATCTACCGATCCCCACTCCGAAACCGCGCGAACAAAAGCTTAGTTCGAGGTGTAGAACAGCGCGAGGGTAATTTTCTGTGAAACGTTCGTTGGTGAAAGTGTGAATGGCTGATGGAGCTGGTTAACAATAAATTCCTCGCGTGTTCGATCTCTCTGCAAAAGAATGCGTATCTTTGTCGAACAAAGCTGACTTTATTAAAAAGAGTACAAATAGAATCTAGTTAATCAAAGCCATGCGGATTCGCTCCGATCCGATAAAATAACACAAATAAAATGAAATTATTATTATTTTTCTTTGTTAAACGTTGAATAAAAAATGTAAAACATACCAGTCAATGAACACTACATTCTAGTAATTATTGGTAATAATTATTATTATTGATATTTATTAATTATAATCGCTATTAAATTATGCCGTGCGGAAAAAAATTTGTTGAAATATACAAAAGCGTTCATTTACTGGTGCAGTTACCCTACGATGAAGTACGACGATAGGACGTTGTGATCGGTGGCTGAAAATGGAGAATCGAGTTTCATTGATACCGTTTTCTAAACGAAACGATGTGCGCTAAGAGCCTTTTGCCACAGCGTGATCGAGCCGCGTAAAAAGCCCTGCGGAGAATACGCGTGCATTCAGCTGATGCACACGAATCCCGTCGTTGACTCTTTCAGGGTGCAGCAGCTGATTCGGCGTATCGGTCTCGAGGAACGCGCGATAAGCCGATTAACGGATTCGATTCACCTATTCTGCCCGGCCCCTCGAATCGCCATTGTGTCCCGCGTCGAACGCACGAGAAGCCAGCGCCAACGTGCACGGTGTTCTCTCCTCCTCGTTTTTCTTTTTAATTCTATTCCGCGCAACACAGCCTCTTTCAGCCGTCCATTAACGCCTCTCTTGTCCGCTGGCATCCGCGCGCGGCGCGCTTCTAACCTTCGTACGAACTTTCATTAATTCCTGCGATTCTTTCCTTCTCCCTTATCTTCTTCTTTTTTATCCATTCGGGAACGCGCTCCTCCGCTATGAAATTACTAGGCCCTCTCAATAAGCGACATCGTCCATCGTTTAACGAACCCCATCGCGCTCTCGCACACGCGACTCTGCAAGCTGAATTCCAATTACAAGCCGTACGAGGAGGCGGCTACGACTATAAGTTCGTTCGCTGACAAGTTTATAGAGACGTCGAATAAATAAACCCTGACGATGAATACGACGTGACCGTGGTTTTCGTGTAATTGATAGAAACTTAGATGGATGGAAAGACTTCCGGACGCTGGTGCGCGCTGACGCGAAGACGTACGCGCGCGAGTCTTTGCAAACAGCCTTTGACGCGGACAGCATGAGTCTGTAGTTCTCGGGAATTGGCTTCCGGGAACTGGTTATCTTTCAGATAGGGATTCGCCATCGCGGTGGATAATTTTCTTGATTTTTCGGTACGCGACTTTCTATTGAGGAGGGTAGATGTTGTCCAAATTGATGGGACTTTCGTTAAATTGGCTGCTGGGATCGTTAACGTAGCGTCGTGTAATGAGATAAAAGGATAACGTGGATTAATAAGGTGGTGTGGTATTTTAAATTCAATCTCGATCTGTTAAAATGATTAAAGAATTTGCGGAAACAATGTACAGTTAGCATATATATACATATGTGTATGTATTTCCAAAAAGAGACTTATTTCCGTTTAAATTTTGATTAATACAATTAATATTGATTATCTCATTAAGTAAAATTTCATTCTTTATTAAATATACATATATTAGATTGAACAACTAAATTCTTAGTCTCGCAGAACCTCGCGGGATTAAAATAAATCCCATCTCAATCCCGCAGGGTCCTGCGAGACTAAAAATTTAATTGTTCAATCTAATATATGTATATTTAATAAAGAAACAAATTTTACTTAATGAGATAATCATTATTAATCGTATTTCGTATTAATCGTATTTAAATCCCACAGGATCGCAATTCCTATCCACAGCATAGTAATCTGTTTACCCAGGCAAGGAGCGTTTGAAAGTCAAGAGTATCGAAAATATTGTGAGAACGAGGATAGGTGGCAAACCGAAAGATGGCAATCGCAGCAGAATGTAGAGAGGGGGGATCGGCGTCGAGGACCGATCGGGAGCCCTATCGAGACCGATCACGAGGTCTCGGTGTGAAGGGCACTTAAAAGGCAAATCGTGGATCGGTGGAGATCGACGAGTGAGTCCGGGGTGATTCAGTAAAACGAGTGTCGGATAATTAATTCGGGTGACCCTTGTATCCTTCGTCCGGTAGTAACCTGCCCTCCACCCTGCCGGTCCGCGATCGAGGCCTTCCGTCTCTGTTTCTCCGCTAGCCTCCGGTCTCTTCGGCGGTTTCCCGCCGCTCCGCGCGCCAGCACGTTGATCGTATCGTGCCGCGGGTGACTTTAAATCAGAAAGTTAATTAGACGCGTTTCACTGTCCTTTATGTCGGCCGTTCGTCGCGTCGCCCTGGTACCCTTTACGTGGCTCCCGAGAGCGCACCGGTAGCACGGCAACATACGCCGCCGTGAACGGCTTTCATTATGCGAACTAATTAAACTCCAATCGACGCTGACACTCAACGCCACGGCTCTACTATGCTTCTCGTTTGCACCGATCGACGCGGCACGTCGCGAGAGCCTGTGTGAGGCCCTGCGAGACCCCTCCACGGTCCCTCTAAGGCCCCTCTTTCTCTTTCTCTCTCTGTAGAGGCTGCCGGGAACCTTCTCGCCGCTAACCGACCGATCCGACGACATCCGGATACGTACGAGGACCTTGACAAGAGGAAATGGCAGCAACAGAGACGTGTTGCGAGTATTCGCTTCCCCTTTCGGAGTAAGATCGATTCGATTGCTAAGTTTCTGGGAAGCCGAGGGCCGTGGTTGCTGGAAGTGTGAGCTGCACCAGGTTGCTCGGCCTAATTGGCTGCACGTTACTCGATTTTTCTGTCCTGTGAGAGCGACGGATAGCCTAGCCTTCGTTTATTTTCGAACACGAGAGGATTCGATGCAGGACATTTTATCAGATTAAGATCTAAGACGGTGGAACGACAATTTTTCTGTCAAGTGGATACACGTTACTCAATTTTTTAAAGCTGCACAACCACCGTATTCCTTTTTATCTTGCTCAAGAATTATGTTGAACGTGCTTAACAGGAATTTTTGTTCAAGCCTTACAACATTATTCTCGAGTAGAATCGAATTCTTTCTGGTTCGGGCACACGTGGCGAGCCCTTTCGACCACAGATAAGGTTACAGGGAATATATTCACAAAAGGAGGTATAATAGGAATTATTAAGGGGCGGATATCATATTTTAACGGGCTGCAAGGGAACCATAGAATAGGTGGAATCGATATCCCGCTAGGGGCTCGGTGTAATTATGAATGATTTCGAATATGATCTGTCAGCGTTACGACTACAATCTCGACACGGTTCGATTGGCGTGCCTATTGTACCAATTTCGTGTAATTGGACCGTAATCATTCAAACTATACGTTACCGGTGGCACGACTCTTGTGTTTTCGAATTTAAAATTCCGTTCGATTGATCAACGCCGCGAGAACGATTCGAGTTATAGTCTCGGACAGGTATAATGTATACAACTTGTTCTCTTCTCGGTAGGAATGCACGGGTTAAATTGGTTTTCACGAGTTTTCACGCAAGTTCAGGCGAATTCGATGCCCGACGGCGGTAAACCAATTTTATTCTACTTAGAATAGAAGAATGTAGTAAAAAAATGTAATCGTTCCGATAGAGGCTGGTAATAACAGCCGTGCGTGTACACGCGAACGTTAACCGTAACCTCGATATAAGCAGCTTACGGAGTAATCCTATTAGCTGTATTAATAAGTGCAATTCCGAACAACTGCGAAGGGAACCATAAGAACACTGGGTTTATAATAATCTGCCGAGATTCTCTTACCTCTGCCACCAGCGCTCTTCATCCTGTAACATAAAGATGAATGGATCTATTAGAGAAGAGAAACACCAGCAACTATGTACTTTGTAACAACAAAACGCGAGAACCTTTAGTCAGCAAACTTTTATAACGAGAAAATATTAAAACCCTACATGGAGCCCTCGTACGTTTCTCAGAAATAATTCAAGGCTAAATTATCGAGTTTGTTTAAATGGTTGTTTATTCTTTAATGGTTCGTTGCATTCTGAAATTTGTTGATCACTGTTATTCATTAGACGAACATCGGTTGTTCATGGCAAATCGATCGCCGACAATTCAACAAATTTCTTTGAAGACATATTATTAAAAAATGGCTAAATTTTGGATAGACACGTTTCCGTTATTTTTATAACATAATGTAAACTGGTCGCTTTTAGTACTCCGTGAAACGACTGCAAGACAGTATGCAAAAAATAAATGAGTGAACGTTCACCCTGAGGAAACGTACGAGGGTTAAATTAGCCCAGAATACTATCGAAGTTTGTGTGTTATACAACGCTGTAAACGTCCAGAGTTCCCCGCCCCGGCAGCAATAAAATAAATGGTCGACTCTCGAGAGTTTCATATGTCAAAAGCTGCTTGAAGCGCTGCGAACCGGTGAACATAGTATACGAGTACAATAACCATTTTTTGTGGGCCGTGAATTTAAAAAGGTCCAGGAGATGATCATCTTAAGTGGCTCCGGTCTGTATGGTCGCCGGTATCGTCACTCGAGTGCAACCGCGGTAACCGGCCATTAAAATCGCAACGCGGGTTATATGACGTCCGAGAAAAATTCGCGTTAACCGCGCTCTGAATACGAGTCTTTGTCTCGATCGTCGGAGGAAGTGGATCGCTATAAAGATCCGAGGCGATTCCTCGTCATGCTGGAGCGAACGGTCGGCCATAGTTACCTTCTGTCCCTCGTTGGTAGCGCCTTCGCGAGCAGATCTTTCCTTCATCTTCCTTTCTCTTTCTTCCACTTTTTCTCGCCTTTTTTTCGCGCTCATTGTTTCCTCCTCGGTTTTTTGCACTGTCACACGACCGAGCCGAGATTCGAATCGATCGATCTAGTTAGCAACCGGTTCGCCCTCCTTATTACGGATCGGGCCAGCCTCGATTTTGATGCATTGCGGGTAGACGGTAATTTAAGGGAATCGATCCGGCGGAGCGATCCAGAGAACTCGGCCCGGCTAAACCGCGATCGTTTCGCGGATCGGCCTGATCGTCGATCCGTATCGAGATGCATCGCCGCCCGGTTTACTCTTTGTATGGATTTCGAGAGGCAATCTTCATGGAAACCGAACCGAGCCGCGCAGGTGTTTGCGATCTCATATTTCAATTCGAGATTCCGTGATCGGACCGATAAATCCGGGATCGCTGATTGAATTCGACTGGACGGAATCGATACCTAGGCCCGCGAGCTTCCGACCCATTGATCGGCTGATTAATTCGTTAATGGCCAGATCAGTTTTAGAGGGAACACTTCTCAGGACATTGATCCACGAGCAGATCTTTCCAGATCAATTTTGATCCACGATTGCACTAAAGGTTCTGCGTTTACAACGTGGTGACGAATTGATCGAACTTCCGATCGGGAATATACAGGGTGTCTCAAAATTCCTTCAATCTCAAATTTATGGATATTGAAGGAACTTACACCCTGTAGATTTTTATAGAAACTGGATTTCAAGTTTGACGAAAAAGAAAATGAACGATTGATAGAGTGAAAAGAATGATGCTAATTATACTGACCTCCGGCAATGAAGAAGCGTCACCATGACGACGGCACCGATGCCCGCTGACACAAGGGACACTATCACGAGGGTGAGCACCCAGCCAAGCTCTCCAGGTGCTTCTGCAAGAAACGAAGAAAAAAAACAAAGATTGTTAATGCACTAAACCGCAGCAGGCAGTAGGTGTTAACAAACAGCCGTTGACTGATTTACAAAGGTCCGGGATCGTTAAACGCCGCGCCCGAGAAGGGGTACGCGGTAATGCTAATAAAACAATAAACCTTGCGACGCCATTTATTCCGTCGCCGGTCGGTAAATATTGCAAACGATCGAATATCTTTTAACGGCTGTGTACATGTACGCTATAAACGTAATAAAGATACATATAAAACCTCGATCGAGCGGATTCATATTCATTCCAGCGGCCATTCCGAAACAGAAATACCTTTTCAATAATCCAGGGGTGTCCCGCGCACTTAATTAATAAAAATGAAAGATTTTACGCGGCCCGCGTGGACTCGGAGCGGACGGCGTCTCGCAAACGCGACCGGACTACTTCCGAACGTTACCAATGGCACACCCGCTGCGACAAATGCCCCGGGAATGGTCCCGGATAAATTAACAGATGGCCGGTCGCGTGTTAGGTTCGCGGCCGCGCGAATACGCTCGGTAATTGGGCCGTGGTCGCGTTCACCTCGTCCAGTATTCGCGCAGCGGGACGCCCGCAGCTTTATTACGCGAGCTTCGGTATTATTTCTGCTGCACACCTACCGAAACCCTTCGCCGTCGCGTCCCTTTTTCACCGCGGCCCCAGCCTCGCGTGTAACGAGACACGAAATTATCGTTCGCGTGGACGTAATGGAGATACTGCGACTTCGGCGCAAGGAATCCCTTTACTTTACGGCACTCGCAACAGCCGAATTCCTTCTGCATTATCCGCCGAGTTTATCTCCTCAAACACAATCCTCGGTCCGTTCGATGAATTACGATCTTTCGTACTTTGTAATATACCACCGCTTCCGAGGAAAGTTACGACTCAAAATTATTTAAATAAAAATAATTTTTTAAAAATACCACGTTTTTAAAAACGGACTGAAAAGTATAAAATAATTTTTCCTAGTGCCATACAGATTACTAACCTCGTACACATAGTCCTGAAAATTTGTGATTGTGAATTTTCAGGACTATGTGTACGAGGTTAGGAATCTGTATAGCACTAGGAAAAATTATTTTATACTTTTTAGTCCGTTTTTAAAAACGTGGTATTTTTAAAAAATTATTTTTATTTAAATAATTATTATCTGCTTTTTAGTCTTATATTAATACTTGTATCACTCTTTATTAATACTTTGTATACTCACTAAGCTTACTGTAAATTTCACTTGGTAAATAAAGCGATGATACACTACCGGCCACGATCGTCGTGCGAAGATGTACTACACTACCGATGGTTCGCGCGTCGGGGGGAAATGGGTCCGTGGAGTGGGGACGAGTCAGAGTGCGCACGCATAGTAAAGTAGAGAGGGTTGTCGAGCGAAGTGGGGATCGCTGAACGCGATGACGTAGTTCGCGGGGGGATGAAAAGGTAAATATTTAGTTGTTATTTTCTCCGAAACGGTAAGACTTTTAAAAAAATTTTTTTTTTTGAATAATGCATTGTCATCCAGTTCTGAACCATGTGTGCAATTTCAAGTCTCTAGCTCATCAGGAAGTTAGTTTAAAATCAATTGCAAAATTTGCCACCGAACAAACAGACAAACAAGAAAGCGAGCTAATAAAAACGTGATAATAATAAACATAGTAAGAAAACACATTGATAGTTTCATTTAGTTAATTTATATACAGCGACGAATTAATCATCGATCAAAGCTGAACACATCCAAGGTGAATAATACAGTTGAAATAATAAAACTAAATTTTCCTGGGGGGAAAATAAAATATTTACAGTAAATCCGATCGAAATACGTATTTGCCCGGCACGCTCACAGTCCGCTCCGAGTAAATTACACCTCCGCTCCAATTTACGAGCGCAGTGGTAGTAAAGATGGCCGCGTCTACCGTGAACGCTCGCGATCAGGCCTTTAAATTAGAAATCAAGTAGAAACGTTTCATTAAAGGATTAAGATATCGCGCGGAATCGGCAGAAGCAGCCTGCTAATGAGCATCGGCTCGGTCGCCGATGCACACGGTGCACTGTGCATCGAACGGCCCACGAACTGTGAGAATCGCGGGACAAACCGACTGAGAACTGGTTAAATGACCGTGTCCGGGACGCGGAGTGTTGGTTCGCGGGAAAATCATTGGAGCAGAGGCCGAACGATACCGTCTAGATTACGCGTCGATGTCGATTCCACTCGCCATATATGGGTCATCAGGAATTTACGTAACAGACTCATAAGTTCCACTTAGCCGATGCTAACACGCGTACCAAGGCGTTACAAGCGTGATTAAGCAGGAAGTTATTTCGTAGCTGGCGAAATAACAGTAAGAACGAAGTATTAAGGGTCTGTCGGAACCCAAGGGGGGCATAACTTATCAAGACCAACTTTATCCTCATTATAATCTCGTAGATTAGAAGAAATATGTTGTGGACGAATTTTAACCCAAGCATTCTTGAATTTTCACTGGTCGTGCACTGATCGTTTGGTTATTTGACAATGTCTATAAATCCATTTATCTATTACAATTAATATTGTTCAACCTTTTTTGTCATTTTGTAAGAGTGAATAAAGACTGGAAGCCTCAATAAGAATTTTTTCTTATACACCAATATTTAAATATCTGGTAAATCTAGTGTTAACCATTCTAATGGCTCCGCTGAACCTGCGGCTTCCGAAGAAGGGGATGAAAGAGTCTTACAAGTCAGTTCATCCCTCAAACTTCAAGGACCCTTTGTATTCATGACCACCCAGTCATCCAGATCAACAGCAGAAAAAAACCTACAAATCTGCACGGACACGTCCTCGGAACCAGTTTCGTCCCCTCCCCTCGGACGCGATATATTGACTCATAAGAGTCTCCATAACCCTAAAAGCGTTATTGTGCTCGGTTTGTTGTATTTGTCGCCTCGTGCAGAAACGATCCCGTCGATGTTCCGATTGTTCGCGGACAGGGAGAACACGAAAGGGTTCGCTCGAGAGTAAAAGAGGGGCGCTTGTAATCCGCTGCCGGCGCTCGACCCTGAGAATTCACCGCTAGAGCGGCTCGCTCGTGACCAAGGCCCGATCGGACAACCGGCTAGAGTCGTGCTCCATTCACGTGGCTGTTTCGGAGCTGTTCGCCAACAGCTCAGGCCCTTTGTTCGTCCCTCGACCTCGTCCCTGCCTGGATGTCATTCGAACAAGTTGGATGAATTACGTAGGTAGCTCTCCGCTCGGTCCACGCCGGTAATCAATGATTGGGAAAGGATAGATAGATCGTCTGGACCACTGAGGGCTATTGCCTCAAACAGATCCTATCTTATTTAATAGATCGCGTTGACTCCGCACGAATTGGACGACTAATCAGATCTTTTCATCGTCCCAAAAAGGTGATGGCGAGTCTTGGGAGGGGCAAGAGGGGAATGCTTATGTAGATCAACAAAATTTCAGGTGTGCTAGAATGATATACTCTTTTTCATTCGAGATCGTTGTAGATCAACCACGATAGAAACCTTGATTATTTCTGTTATTCAACGAGACCTACTCCAGGTGAAGGATGTTCCTCGACTGCGAGGATTTTCTGGACGTTCTTTTTTCCCATTCCGTCCCATCTGCTCGATCCTGAAAGATCGCAGGATTCACGCTCTAGAAATCTCTTTCCATCCCATTAAACGATACACCGGATGGCTTCGCCGAGGTGGAGAGACACGGAGAGTGTCGAATCGAAAAGGTAAAAGGACGAGATCCTAACACGCTGACACGTAAGTTCGAATTAACGGCAACAGGTCGGCGCGCGGAGGCAGCAACGAGCGAAGAGGAAACGGCGCGGAGCGACGAGGCGACGCTGGAAAGACAAAGGAGAGAGGATAGGCCGGGCCGTCTATCAGCGTCACGTTCCTGACGTGAACATAACAACGTGCACGCCACGGCTGATAACGCGTTACAAGAGAGTTATCAATCATCTCGCGCGCCAGCCCCGGCCACCTAGGACCATTCCTCGTTGGCTTGGGAAGCTCGTGAACAACGTTTCGACCGGTGTGCGTCGGGTTACAATGTTACTCCGACGACGAGGAAAGAAAGAAAGCAGTTCGATTTTCGGGAACTTGGCCCATCTCGGATTCCCGATCGGTGAACGAGCCAAGCGTATTAAAATCGGACAAGCTCGCTGCTGTGTTCGAGCCGTTCTACGCTTGTCGATTTCGCGCTGTTCTGGAGCAACGCACTCGATCAGGCTGCACGCGGCTCCGTCGGACTTCACGCGTTGTTGGATAAATCGATTTGGAGAACCGGCGTTAATAGTTTTGTAGGGACTCTCGCTCTCTTGCTGCTCCCGCTCGTTTATTTCTACGACGCGTATACACGATGTCGGCGGAATTCTCGCTTGGTATTTTACACGGTGTCAAAACCTGCCTGGAATCTTACTCGATCTATAAATGCCACGAAAAGCCAGACGATTCTGCATTCGAAACACGACACGGCAATTAACGAAGTAATTGGATCGAAACGACCGCTAATTATTGGATTAGCTCCACAATCGAACCTCGGAATCTTTCCCAGAGGATTACCAGCGGTTAAGCTAGACCTCTTGTCCGGGAACGTGACGGTCGCAGAAGCGACGCGTTTCCACCGCTGGAAAATAGACCAACGCACCCCGGAGACTGGCTATAAAACCGCAACCGTCCACCGCGATGTTTGCTTCCAGAGCCTGCGATCGTTCGATCGTGCTTTAACGCGAGAGCCTCTCGTCGTTTTGCCGTTTTCAGGCCGGTCGTTGATCGGCCATTAACTGCTCCGTGATCGAAGCGACATCGGATCTTCGGTCCGGTGTTCAACGATCGTTTAATCTTGTTAGAGGCGTTCTCTATATTACGAACCGCCGCTCCGCTATCCGCCGTTCCTGAGATATTGCTTCGGATATAATTAAAAGTTGTTTGATCAGAAAGTGGAAACATAGTGACTAAACAGTGTTTCTCTTATGGGCAAGAGATTTGAAACGCGTTCCTCGGCGAGCGAGGATTCTATGCCAGCTTCGGACCTGCGCGTATAATAAAGCTACCGGACGAACTCGTTCCACCAGTCGATATTATTTTTTCATCGATAACGCGAAACCCTTCCAACGCTGACTCGACGGGTTTTCTCCGGCTTATCAAATTCGGTATACTCTCGACGACCTGTTCCTCGATTCGTTCGTTACTGCGCCGACAGTCTCTTAAGATTTCGTATCGCGAAGGAATTCGATGTTGCGTCAGTTGGAATACTTTATTTCGTTAATTACTTCCAACGGCCGGAACGATGCCGTTACCCAATTTGTCAATGTATTTTACCTGCTTCTTTCGATATTTCTGCTCTTAAAAAAATGAAGAAGATTGATATATTATCTGCAGCTCGACTGAAACCATTAATGAGTCTATTCTTTTTGTTCTACGGAAATGCGATTGAATTGATGGTAATTACAAAAAAAAGGTATGCGTACTCCGATTTTGATGAAATTTTAATATGTTATGCAGCAACACGTTCCGAACAACTTTTCCCTTTCCCAATATAGGGGGTCGCATTTAGTTTTTCAAATATTTACAAAAAACTATTGCGAAAACTGTATTGAATTTTTCGTATTCCTGCACGCTATGCATATTGAAATAATTCAATAACTCACGAGCTTGCAATTAAACGCACCGATGTATACACGGGTTCTTCTTGAAAAATTCAATACAGTATTAGCGATAATTTTTTGCAAATGGAGTCTAGTTTTTGATTTGTAATCATCCGTGTTGGGGCCGACACGTACGCCAACGTGAACGTCGCCGGTACACGCATTCTCCGGGCCGATTTTACACGTGTTCGGTGCCACTGGCGACGCTCACGCACGACACGCAACGAGTTCGCGCTTATGCTTCGCAGGATTTATGCGAATATCGGCCGTTCCGCGGGACAAGGCGCGAACAGGTGCGCAGTGCGAAGGAATTCGAGGAAAGACTCGATGATCGACCACCCTGGAAGACGAGGCAAAAGAAAAATCATTCCTGGCAATGTTAGTGATGTATTTCGTTGTAAAATTGTGAAACATAGTTGTTTAAGGATTAAATATTAAAAGAACTTCAAACAACATTTTCAGAAAGATGAACATAATTTATACTATGCAACGAAGAGTTCGTACCACTAACATTCGATTAAGACATTACCTAAATGATTGTAAATGTATTTTTAACACGTACTCATTTTATAAGTGAAAGGATTGAAGCAGCATCGCGAATCAACGCATAAATTATTCATATTAAATCAACGCATTTACTGCTGCAGACCAGGGAGCTTAGTAAATTTTTTGCACACGCTTCGTGGAACATTTCGCCACATAAACTTGCGATTTTTCCGGTTTCGATGGACCTTGTACCCATCTGTCAACCATCAAACGGGCCATTACCGTTTTACGGTGTACCCGTCTTAGATTTCAATTAAAGATTTTTATGCCGTATCCCAGGAAAAATATAATTATCTTCAGTTTCATCGCCATCCAGTCGGCTAACGAACAAGCTCTCTCGTAGTTTCTGCGGCCATTATGCAAATTAGTAATTACGCCGTTGCCCGTGAACGCATGGAAAGTTATGAACATGTTGTCGTGACTGAATGGTCGCAGATATAAAAATATCCGTTTATGTTGTTTCGGTGAATGGGAATGAAGCGAGCCAGGCTTCGGCTGGGTTCGTCGAACGGTCTCGCCGATCGAAAGTGTTAAATTGAAACTATCGTGAAGACCTCTCGAAATCTATTACGCAAAGCTATTAATTTCGACAAGGAATCGTAATGGCACCACCGGCGTACTCGAGGATTCGATTATCGAAATTCCGGCCGGAACATTAATCATCGGTGTCGTCGCGATACTTATCGAAAATTTGACTGGCTGTGCCGAAACGCTCTTTCGGAGTATCGACTACACCAAGGACGGGCTGGAGAGTTCGTTATTAGAATTAGCTAAAGACCTCGGTGATTTAAATTATCTGGAACACTACTAAAAAAGTAACAGATGAACAATTTTTAATTTTATTTTAAGATAACAATATTTAAAGAATCGATTAAAAAGTGATTACGAAAAATATATTTATTACGATATTTATCAGGATGTAGTAATAATTTGTTTAACGAATTTTTCAAAAATTATAGTAAAATGCCAGAAAGGGAGAGAAGTCGTACTTCGAGTTTGAAAGTTCTTTTATTTCCAGCGTCGACTCGAATTTTTACGGACGGTGCAATTATTTCGTAGTTTTCAAGGAAAGGAAAACGAGTCGTGGACAGCCGCCACGGTAAATCAGCGGTCCGCGTTCCGTCCCCCGTTTGTTGTGAAATTACGTCGCAGCTCGATATGCGTAATTACACCGACTTGTCATTATCTCTCCCCTGTTGCCGGGGAAGCGGCGTCACGGGCACGTTTCGCGTGAAAAAACGCACGCCCTAAGACCACGCCGGGATAATTAGAGATTCACCGTAGCTTCGTTTCTCGAGCGATACGCGCGCGGCCTTTTTCCCGCCGCCCAAAAACCGCGCGCCGATAGACGCCGGCCTCTGAGCGACGACGCACGGTTTCTCCTTGAACACGCTCACGAAACGCGCCTCGTACCACCCAGGCTTCTTTCGGCCGCATTCTTCGCGCGCTTTTTCTAAAAAAACCCGCGGCAATTACGGATACGATTATTCCAGCCATTCTCTTCTCTCCGTCCGTCTTCCCGCGAAATTCGATCGGCTGCATTTGCCTCTGCGAATTCCGTCCGCTACATTTTCGAAGATAAAATCCCTATCTCCTCATAGTGCACTCGAAACACAATTGAAATTTTAATTTAATTTAATTTTTATTTTTTCAAATATTTTATTTCATTGTTCTTTCTTATGTAAACCAGATATAGAGGGGCTGAAAATGATTTATAACTTCCTGAAACAATGTTCTGTAAAAATTTGAAAAAATTAGAAAAACAATGTAACACCGACTCAATGTAAGCCAATGTAATATTACTGTACTTTCACCCGATTTACATTGTTTTACAGAATACAACTATATAAATATGCAATTTAATTTTTACGCAAGTGAGAGGAAGTTGACGGATTGAAACGTCTGATTGAGAGAATCCCATAATTTCTCACGATGTACAGTGTGGAACCTCTTGCGAAATTTGTACAAGCTGCAATTCATTCGTAATTGCGACTACCAATCGATCAGGCTTTCAACAAAATGATAAAACATTTTCCATCTGGCTTTGTGATTAATTCCTGCGAAAATGGCTCGATAATTTCGGTGCAATAATATGTAATCGGTTGCCGTTTATTTTATTACCAGTAGAGTGTGTGGTTATAGAGGTTAAACTGCGTCTACGTCTCTTACGGGATAGCAGGTGTAACCTCTCATTTCTTCAATTTGATATTGACTCGATAATGTACTGTCCGGTGAAATTTAATCGAATCCATTCCACGTATTTGTTCCGATCGACGGGGATCGATTATCATTCCCATATTCCGACAACCGACCTACAAGAGAAACAAGAAGCGAAGGAGAACGACTCGCAACATGGTCCCGGGCAATTCGATTACAACTTTATTCGGTAGCAATCTCATTTTGTTACAATGATGCTCATCCTTATTCCGAGGAACGGACTTATCCAATCGAATTACCATCTTATACCGCATTGCCAATTTCCTCGGCCGGCCGAGTCGAACTTCGCGGTTACCAGTGATTGCACGACGACTCTGTTTCCGCTTTCAATGCCATTCCACGGACATCGGACTGTCTCAACTGTTTCTTGTATACTCTACATTTCGGGGAACGACTAATTAGGGAGCGGTGATCGTGTAGTTGCAAGTGGAATGGAATCTACAAGTTTATATATTTGTAAAAACTTTACCACTAAACCCACCACTGCCGGTCAAACGAGTGGTTTTATATTTTACATTTTGCAATTACTACAATTATCCGAGCGCATACCGTCATTTTTGTAAGGAAAAGCATTTTAATCGCTTTCGGTGCTAGGTAGGTGTAGCGTTAATATTGTTCCTCCACTAATATTAAAATTCTCTATGAAATCATTTTATACCCTAAAATTTTATTCCGATTAAATTTTCTTGAAAATTAAACAACCTTCATTGTTAACATATTAAAATTTCATCAAAATCGGAGTACGCAGACCTTTTCTATATAATTACTAAATATAGTAAAATATATTCCAATTAAATATACTCAAGGATTGAAGTTTTACCGACCGTGGAAGACCCCGAAGAGACCCGAGAACGCGGTTAAACAGAACATGGTTGTTAACAAAGCGCACTTTAATCGCATCACGCCGGTTCGTGCGTATTAATCGTCTTGCATCAAGATTCTCTAGACAACAATTACTCGAGACATCTACTAATTTTGCTTCGCCTATAATGACGATTCCCATTCCGATGTCTGAAGATATATCAATGCTGGGCTCCTAATGAGCTGATTTCACCTTTGTCAAGCGCCGGTGCAAGACAGAAAGAAAGGAATTCACGCCCGCCGCGGCACACCGAAGACCTGGTAGTCGGTATTCAGCCAGTGACAAAATAATTAATACCGTTCGAAAGGCGACGGCGTCTCAGCAGATCCCTGAGTTACGATTGTGTTCGCTAATTACCGCGAAAGTTACGCAACACCGCAGCGTCATTTGTGCGCGTACGCGACGCTCATTAATCATCATTAAGGGACGATTCGCGTGTCCTGATAAGGTTCCGCGTGTAGGGACGGATTTCGCGACATGAAAGGAGAATGCGTGCGGCCGGAATTCAAGGAGGATGTTCCATCCGTTCCTTTTTTCCTATTGTCGACGACCGCGAGTACGTCGCGAATGGATCGTCAACGCGAATGACGTTAACATTTGCGATTGGTATTTTTGTCCGTTGATGATGCTTAAATGGCGCCGCATTAGTACCTCGATAATACTGTATAAATCATTGTTACTGTTACATTCTACTCGAACGTGCGACTCTTGAACTCTTGATCTTCTCGCGCGTCGATATCGATCCTTCGACCTGCGAACATCGATTGTTTCGTTCCAACTGTTGTTGCAACAATTGGACTCGAGCTGTGTTCAATGTACCTTCGCCATTTCTATAAAAAGGAATTCTTATCAAAAATTAATTTTATTTAGTAGAAGAAGATCCTCCGACCTACGAACATCGATTGTTTCGTTCGAACTGTTATTGCAACAATTGGATTCGAGGTATGTTCAATGTACCCTCGCCATTTCTATAAAAAGGACTTTCTTATCAAAAATTAATTTGATTTAATAGAAGAAGAACATTTATCTGTGAGTTTTCATTTTATTTAATCTTCACTATTAATTTCGTGTTTGTCAATTTGGATTTTGTTAATTATCCCTAATTTTCTGTTGACCGTGACGCCCCGGATGGCGGAATGATCTAATTTGCGAGATATCGAATCGAAGCCGGACGAAATCACGAAATTAGTGTCTGGTCTTTAGAAACGGTCATCTCGAGTGGAAAGGAAAAAGAAAACTCGTGGACTTCTAGGAACTCGGTCTCGTTACGACCACCGTCAAACAATGGCCGACCGGATTAATTAAAACCGTGGCGGTCGGCCCTTTAATTACCCGGTCGGAGAGTGCCGGGTACGCGACAAACGAGCTCTACGAAAAACCCGACGCTTTTTACACGTCCACGCGCCCCGATCCGTTTCGACTCGCGCGAATTCGTCTCGACGACGATCAACGTGCACGCGCGCGCAGCAACCACACACACACACACATGCGTGAAACCACAATTACTTGCAGCGCACCTCTCGATCGGTGTATTCGCGATTTTCTGGTCGCTCGGGGGCGTCTCTCGTTCGATTAATCAGTCCCGGTGAGATCAACGGAACTCGGACGGGGAGAAACAAAACGGCGGCAGCCGACTGAGAAAAATACGGGGCTCGTAAAAAATAAGACCCGAATGCATTAAAACGAACGTAAAAAAAGCTCTTTGAAATATATTTGGTACACAACGTTGCTGCGCACGTTCAATCATTTCTGACAGAAACATTCTTGTTTCAAACATTGATTTAAAAATATTTTCATCATTTTAAAATTATCCAATCATTTTATACCAGACCCATCATTTTGTAGTATGTATAAAAATATTAAATGAGTGAATTTTCACTCTGCGGAATGTATGAGGGTAAAAGAAATACATCCTACGACATAGACATAAAAGGATGAACAATTTTACTTTGTTTTCATATCGAATGGCTGAATTTTTACCCTGAGAAACGTACGAGGGTTGACATCTCAACATTTCATCATCGTCTACACAGTATATTTGAAGAGAGTAGGTTGGGTAGATCAATATTGTTCACACAAGTGTTCGATTGGATGCAAATCGAACGAATACCACGTGGCGAGAAGGAGCAGCTGCCTTGATCAATTGGTTTTTACTTTCCGGGCGAGTCTCGTGGTAGGTGACCGCGAAAGAACCGTAGGATCCAATCGAAAAGGAGAGTGGTAGGGACAGGAAAGGGGACGAGGAAGAAGATGAAGAAGCAGAAAGGATCGGGGTTACCTCGAATCAGCAAATTATACCGAGCGATGCTTCCCGGTATCCGTCGGCGTACGGCCAATAAATATGTCATTAAGAACGATAATTTATCCGGGAAGAACGGGCGCCGCCGGTCGCTCGAGGCTTCAGCCTCTTCGGGGTCCGTCCACTCGCGTTTGCAAGCGTTTGCGAGCGTTCGCATGCGCGCCCGACCTGTTCACACGGCCGCGAGAGGCCACGCCGCGCCGGCTGGTGATAATTGAGCCGTCTCCCGGCACCGCAGCAATTTTAATCGGCCTCGGTTTTTGGCTCCGCGGGCGAAATCCGCGATTCGCCGCTGTAAAACCACTCTTTCCCTGCCATCGAACGTTCTTATCTCTGTCGATTCCGACTCTCCGACTTCTAGCCCCGGGTATCTCTCCCGTTTTCCATCCTCGTCGCACTCCCGGCCTCGAACGCCGCTGTTCCGAGCTACCCGCGCCGATCGTGCTATTTGTTACTCTTCACCGATCCTCGGTTTGCTCGTTTTTACTGTTAATCGAGCGCTTTGTAACTGTCCGGGCACCGGCGAGCCTGCGAACGCCGCCTCGGACCCGCAGGAAAGGAAACCCGACAATTACGCGGTCTCGCGGATATTTCATCGGCCGACGGTTTTTCGGACCGAGGCCAGCAGCTCGACTTCCTTAAACACGCCGGGCAATTGGGATCGCGCCGATCCTTTTGTTCCGAGGGACAGGGTTAAAGGGTTTAGGATCCGAACACCGGACGCCGATTCATTATTCAAGGAGTTCTCGGTTACGCCGGCTAATTGCCCGCTTGATTAATGCGCCGGCCGCGGGATCGCGGATCCGTTCGCCGTGCTCCTCGCAAGATACTTCCTTCTTTGCTCAAGGACCAGTCTAAACAATGTACCGAGGACTTTGATGACGCGCAGTACAGTTAACGGTGGACTTTCAGCATTGTACGGTATAAAATAAG
>CM052341.1:3008354-3023808 GCA_028455595.1 Lasioglossum vierecki | reverse complement strand
CTCGAAGCACCCTCCAGCGTTTCCTGAGAAATAACCAGTGAGCTGTCAGTGGTGACGTCCAGTTAACGGAATCATTCATACTCTACGTCAACCGTACGCGAACCGGCGCTGAAGAGAACCCGCGCGAAGCCGCTTGGTACACGTCAACGTCAGGTTCTCGTACCCGGCGAGCTGCGGCGAAAAGTGTAAGAATAGAACCGACTGGATAGGCTCCCCTTATCCGAGAAGGAGAGAGAGAAAGTAAGAAAGAGATAGTCGACGATGTTCGCCGCATCGATGTACGTTGAAGAACGTTCAAGGGCCACCGGAGTAATCACCAATAGTCGAAAAGAGGCCGTAACGGAAACAAAGCGGCCATTGTACCTCGAACGCGGCACTCGGGACGCTTGTAGCGACTTCGATGGTTCAAGGAGCAATTATAACTCGATGGCTCTATTGCCTCGCTGTCTATGCTCTTTCGACTGCCGATCACAAGCGTCACTCGTGTCTTGTAGCGAGGAGAACCGTGAAAGACGCTTTGGTTTGTTCAACAAGCGGTTTTAAAAACGCTCGAGAGGTCAGAGCTGTCCACAAAATCGGCTTCCTGCGTGCCTGGTAAATCGCAGTCATGGTGATTAGAACTTTCTTGGAAACAGACGATTTTAAATGACTATCCATGTCTAGGTTCGATCGAATGATTTTTAATCGATAGTAGATCGAACACGAAACAATAACATCATTGAAAAAATATAAAACAGTACATTTCGTACAGACAATTTATATTTTACATAAATTATGCGTACAAAACATAATTGTCAAAGGTAAATGGAGAACTATGTAACCCACGACCGATCTCAACGATTGTTTCATAATTATTGACTTTTGAAAAAATTCTTCATCTGTGGGATTATTTCAAGAACCTTTCGAACGAGCGAGGATCCACAATTTATTTCTACAATTATCGAAGATGTAAGATTGCGCAATTGCGCGCGAGAAAGGTCAGACGTTATCGCAGCGATCGATCCTTGTTCGAGTGATTTCGACGCGGCGCGTCGGAGACTTGAACGCGCGGCGAGCGGTATCGTCCAGACTTTTCAACCGCGCGGCATCGTCCAACTGTAATGTTCTAATCCTCTTGGAAACTTCATTTCTAAAAATGCATAAGTCGTAGTCAGCGTATCAACCTATTAGAAAACGTGTAGTCGCTTGAGCAACTAATGGGGCGAAGACTGTTCCAGCTTCGATATCAGCGGCCCTTGTAAATGCAGTCTTTCCGAGAGTTTATGTCTTATTCGAGCGGTATCTACGAGGTTCCAGGGATCAAGCATTTAGAGTATATCAGGCGGTCGCGACGGGAAGGGATCTTCCAGCAAACTGAACGGCTCAATCAGTCGGGGCATGTGCCTACCGGGTCGGCCGATTACTCTCCCCCCTGCAGTGTCATAAGGACGAGGAGTTGAGGAAAACGAGTCACGAGAAAAAGTTGCCTGGGTGGCCGGATCAAGGAGGAATAAATGGCGCGTCGTGGTCGGTGGCTTTTAGCTAACGAGTCGCGGGGATGATCGGCGCGTACCCACACGCAAACACGGATAAAGGAACACGACCGACGCTGAATATGAGTCAGCGTCTCTCGGTGGTATTTCTATCGGTTCTAATGTAGCGATACACGCGGGGCTGTTAACAACTCTTTTCTGTTGCGCGCGATCACGGCCGCCGCGTGAAACAAGATAAGGGAAAAAACGGTGGGATAAATAACGGAGGCTGCTTCCACGACGGCGATCACGAGGGCTACAAGAATTCCTAAACGACCGGTGGTGTGTCAGTGGTGCCGGCGAAATAAGAGGAAAGAGAAACGATGGAACGCGGATGTTGCCGGAACCCCGGTGGACTGGCCCGTGTTACCGAGATAAGGGGCCTAACTTTGGGCATAGTTCGGTAAGTGGCGGAGATAAGCCGGACGCCATCGGAGATGACCGTGTCTCATGGGGACGGACGATGGCACACACGCGACAGTCTGTCTCCGAATAATCGGCGCGGCTTGTAATCTTAATTACCCGAAATACCGCTGAGAAATCGCGTAGGTCGCCGCATCAACATGGCCGTTCTACCGACGCGGTGAGAGCTTGTTAAGTGCGAGCGCCTTCGTGAGAACTTTAAGTGTCCGTCCCGCGCTATCGTCGGGAATGGCTTGGGACACCGAATGGGGGACGGTACACCTGCGTTTCGGAAGTATCATTGTCGCTGCGGAACACCCATTGACAGGCTAGAATTAACTCGATCGGACATAATGCCGGAATTCATTTTATTTCGAGCTGAATGAAGCTGTCGGAAGAAGATTCGAATATTTCTAGAAGGAAACATATTTACTCTTACAATCAATTGTAAGAGTAAAGATGTTTAAACTATTATATAAATACTAATATATGTATAATATATATTATATGTGTATATTGTTATTCACGGTTGTGTGCCTTCTTCAATAAATACTAATAGTTTAAGCTTAATTAATTATATATACATAAATAAATTAATTATATATATACATATATCGTATCGATTGAGTCACACATACACATACGATACACACATATATATAAAATTGAACACAGATGAAAGATTCACAGAATCTCGCTCCTCCATAACCCCGGCTCATTCTCCAGGCAATTTATACATACAATTTCTTCCGATTACTACGTCTGCAAACCCGTGAAATCGTAAATTTGCATAAACTTCCGACTACAAGGAGAGAAACTAAAACTGTTCGCGGAGGCGTCGAGACAATCCGGCCGTGGAATTGAAACATTGCTTACGGGCCGGCGTCTAATTAAAATCACACCGTGATCGGAGCGTAAATGGAGCGGAGACTGGAAAATAGACTGGATTCGTGCGAGCCAGTTTCTCTAATCGCGAAGGCCCAATTATCGGCCGATTTAATTTATAGTAACACCTCGCCGATGATTTACACAGTTCGTTATGAAGTTACAGTGCTTGTAATTTATGCGCCGGGTAATTCGTTCCGCGAGCACTGTCAACACGATAGCCCCGCGGCAAGATAGTAATTAATTCCGTTCCAATCATCGTTAGACTCTCGGGCGCGACGCTTGCGAAACCGTTCCGCTCGCGAACTAATAGATAGGAGCAACAGCAAGGCACCGTACCCTGTTCGCCGATCTCGGTGTTTCGTATCGAATGCTAAAAGGCGTTTATTATACCGGTCACTCATCGGCCCGGATTAATGATTCACGCGTTTTATCCGAGAGCCGTTTATTTACATATTATTAACTCGCCTCGCACGGTTAATTAATCGTCCGGCAATCGGTGCCGTTAGGATCTCTGTCCGTTTCGCAATTACTTCCCACACTGTCTCTCCTCTGTCCTACGGTTTTCGTGTATGATTCATCGTGTGCTACATTTCGAATTTAATTAATATATTACTCCTAGAAGGCGAGAGAGAGCCTTGTACGGGTTCTTTGCCAATTGTGGATGCAAATTCATTTGACCGGGCAGCTGTCTCCCGGTGAAATAAGAGGTGCGATTGAGCGAAACTAACTGTTTTGACGCGCAGAGGAAGAGATTACTCGTGGGAATAGATTACGGGTTCTGGTTTCGCTAAAATCTTTCCTTCAGGTGAGGAATAAATGAACGAGTAAGTTGAATACACTCTCGCGATAAATATCGCAAAGAGTCTTGCCAGTGTATTCGCACCTTTTTTATTTTAAAAACAGAAGATGTATCGATAAAGTTTACGTTTTTAATTTAAATTAATATACATTAATTTAATTTTAATGTTAAGCTTTTAGCAATCTTACGATCGATAAATGGAATAACATTTTTTATTTTAAATTAGAACTTGAATTTAAGCTGCCTGTTAGCCGTGTAAGTAATTTCGAGAGAGGAACAGCGACGTTCTGCGGGACCCGTGTCTATTGTTCCTATTAATTAAATTCCCGGCGTGGCAGTCCCAAAATATCCGGTTTTCAAGGGTCGCGCGACTCCGTTCGACGGAATATATTCGCATTCTTCGGCCGAAAACAATTCCTCGGCGTGGCGTGGATTAGCCGCGAGCGGCCGATAAATACGAGAACACGTAACGAATCGGGGTGCACGCAATCAAAGGGACGCACACAAGTGCACAACGGTAGCCCTGCAGCGCGCAAGAACCGCTGCCAATAAATCTACGTGGGCGAGATCGACTCCGAGATTAAAAGTACGCGGCTCGGGACCGTATAAAAGCTCTGAGGGCTCGGGGAAGGGTTCTCGAAAAATTTTCGGTCGCACGAAACGGCCCGCTCTCGTTTGCATCCTTCCGGAGCAGCTCGCACTTCGTCCGGGCGCGAATTCGATCCTTGCTACATCCGGCAAAACGAACACCGAGAAAGATGGATCCTCCGATTAGATCTCGGGATCAATTACTTGGGCAAATCTTTTAGGTACTCCTGTATAATTTATGTCGATCAGAGACGACCTCGACGATTCATCTCCTAATTCATATTTTATTCATTTTCAGAGGTTCTTCTTTGGGACATACTCTAGTTTTAGAAAATTTAAACAATTTGACTTTTACAAATCTTTTAGGTACTCCCGTATAATTTATTTCCTCCTGCGACGGCCTCGACTATCGATCTTCCAACAATTTTGATATTTTCTTCATGTTCAGAGATGTGCCAATGTTCTTCTTTTCGACGTACTCTAGTTTTAAAAAATTGTGAACTAAATTTGATGTTCACGCAAAAGCTACTGCAGTTGCAACAATTTTTATGCCAAAATGGACCACATAAATGCATTTCCTCGAGAAAGCAAGATTTATACGAAAGTATATTCAGTGCCGCAACTTTTGGTGACTTTAGGAAGTCCGGGGCACCGGGGCCCGATGGAAAGGGGTCTGAGAAGATGGTTAGCGAAGAAGAAGCCTCGTTACGTGGCCGGTATCCGGGCGTATACGCGTACGCCGCGATAAGATCGGGCCAATCCGAATATACGTAGCCGCGGGCACGTAACGCGAATTAAAAGGATGACTCAGGCGAGGATGGGCCTGGTTTTCGAGGCGCAAGGATATCCTAACGAGCGGCCGATTAAACGACAAAGCGGCGCGCGGCCCGTTCCCGAACCGATAAATGCCACTCGCTGCGAGGGGGATGAAGATGTCCGCGGCGGTTTCTGCGCGAGAAGGGGAGGGGGGCCGGCTTCCATCATCGCCGCGCACGACAGGTAATCCAACGTTGTATTACAATCAACGGGGCCGCGCGTTGCGTTCTAATTGGCAGTCTCTGCCTCTCTCGGTTCGTTTCGAGCGGCATCGCGTGATTAGCGTGGCGAGTCGCCGCGTTTGAAACGGCGCCTCACGCGGCGACGCCGATCTACAGCGGGACGCCGCCGCGCCGTGTTTCTTGTCTTTCCGCCTCCTCCTTCCCTTCGATTTTCTCTTTCACCGCCTCCGTGCGTGGCCATTCAGCCCGGTGAAAAAATCCCTTGAAATTATTGCATTTATGTTTTCAGTTTCTTATTAACAGCAATTTCAGATGCGAATGAGCTAGCATGTAACCGCGCAACGCGTATGTAATTTGAAGGCTTCTTCTTCCAGGCTTCTTGCTCTACCTCAAGGACAGACTTTCTTGAGAGATTTTATTAGAATCGAGTTTAAAGTTACTCTCCATCGTTTTCAACGTTAATTTACTCACGGAAGATCAGCTTCTTTTTCTCCTCAGGTATTTATAAATTTTACGAGTCGACGCGGGTCCGAGCATTCCGAATATCCAGTGTAATTTCGTCGCTCGGACGTGTGCTGTGTAGCTGTCCATCAAACGCAAGAAAAATGATGACGATCTCCACAGGAAATGCGCCGCCTCGAGCTGATTCTGTCTACTTAGCATCCTGCGTGCCGCTTATTCCGCTGGTATTCCGTGCTGACTACAGGAACTGCCGGTCTGCGTACGATTACGTTGTTCCGTTAAACTGGGACGTATTAACTTGATTATCAAGCGCCCGGGAAAATGACACACGTGGCCAGGCTTCCCACTGCTCCTCGGAATTGGTGTCCGACTAGATCTCTTCCTTCAACTAATTACTCGGTCAAGAATCCACCGTGGTTCCCTGTGCGAACCGATCTTTACGTAGTTTGATAACTATACTTATCCTTCATTCCTCGAGCGTCGGGTTAATGGATTCGTACGACGATAGAAAATGAAGAGCAACATCTAAGAAATCCGGTGCTCGTAAACTGAATCTTTGCAGCTCGTAAAGATCAACGAGAAAGCATTACCTCTGGAATCGCGGAGTTATTGGCACTGGAAAATGCAAATGCACGACCACGCTCGCGACCCGGTAATAAATATCGAAGGATAGGAATCTGCATAAGTATCGCGGTCCAATTAGTACGAGCACAACGAAATCCCGAAAACAATAAACACAATGTTAATCTCGATTTCTACAGATCGAAAGATAAAATCCCGAATTTGCATAAGCACTTTACATATCCTGCGGCCGACAAATTTATTCGCGACTCTAAGCATTGTGCGCGGCTATCGAGAAAAAGTCAATTTCCATAAACATCTGCGCCATGATCGTCGTGATCCTCGGCCGAAATCTCACGCGATAAGGAGAAGAATATTATCATTATTTATTATAAACGGACAGAAGCCCTTTTTACGTAAGTATTTACAAAGAACAGAAAACAAAAGAGAAAATAATACTAATATTAATGATGCAATAAATTTTGCGCGGATTCAATGAATAAATCAATACTATCATAAATAATACATGATTATTGCAATAATGCGATTCGTATGGTTAATGAATATAACATAAAAATTGATTATTAATTAAATTAAAAATAAAGCTTTGGTCGGATATTATTATTCGAGCAGATAATGGTTTTCTAGGTTCATTGTAGTTATTATTGCGGAGTAATCATGATTAAAAAATGACATTGTATGATTTAGCTTGTACGAACAAATCCTGAGAAATTTATGTTGCACTCTGGAATATTATTATTCTCGAGCGAGTTCTTCCTCGCGGCGCGGCGATTACACGCGTCCGCAAAGTATCTCTTCACGGGCGACAAAAGATCCTCGAAATATTCCCTCATGAACGCCTCCGGAGTTGGAGGAGTGTGTAAAAAGTCGTTGGTCGAGCGCGGCCTCGCGGTTTTTGTCGCGGCGAGTGGTACTCGCGCGAGTCTCTCGAGCGGACAGGAGGAGCGAGCGGAGGCAGTTGTCGTCGACGATTCCTTGCGAGCTCCGCCGGTGAAGAGAGCCTCTCGAGAGCTCGAATTAAGTTCTCTCTGTCCCTTCCGTTCCGTTCCTCGGCTTTCCGCCTCCTCGGACGCCGGGAACGCGGCTGACTCGAGAGACGGAGGCGCGATCGCGTAATTATTACGTCGCTGAAGATACGAAGTGACGCGATGATTACCCCATCGCGAACCTCCTTTAAGGAGCCACGAACCTCCCCCCGCTCTCACCCGTCAAGACCCGTTCCGCAATTCGCCGTTTATCCGCGCGATTCGCGGCGTAATTGCCGCGGTTTCGGCGAGACAATGGCGTCTCCGCCGCGAATCAACCGCCGATCGTATCGGCACACGAAACGCGTCCCGCGATCCCTCCCACTACGCCCTCGACCGGTGATTTATCGCTTTAATAACAGTATCGAACACAGCCGCGTAGCTTATTACCGGTCATCCATCACGCGCTCGCGGGAGGACCGTGTTCGCTTTGCTGGAAATAAATTTCAATTTTGTTCCTCGACGTCCTTTCGGTCCCATCCGACGGTTCTTCCTGGAATGACGCGGCTACGTGAGGCGCATCGCGCAACCGATTCCGACGCTCTCACTGACGAAGGGAGTTCGCGAATTTTTTCGAAATAAATGTTATTCGAAGCGATTACGGTCAAGCTATTTCTACAATACACAACTTACGATCGTTCATAACCATTCAACACTACACGATACCACTTCTCATGAACGTTAGGACACGCGAATTCGTCCAACTTTTTCAATCTCGTCTTTTAACCATCGTACGTTCCTCAGGGTGAAACTTCACCCATTAAATATTTTCACAAAGTATAAAATCCCCTCTTTATCTGTGTTGCAAGACTATTTTTCAAAAATGCGACGTGATAAATGAAGCAAAGCTTGTCAGTTTAAAGCGTGAAGCAAAAATGGGTGACAAAGTATCGTAGAATCATTAATTCAACTATTTCTGAGCAGCGTATGAGGGTTAAAATGTGCCGCTACAAATGAAACAGAATGTGTTGACTTGACGTGTAAAATATAAATGGGTGAATTGTTATCTTAATCTCTCATGTGCAGCTATTTTTGAGGAGAGTACGAGGGTTGAAAAAACACAAGGATCTACCGAAAAATTGTTGATCGTTTCGTTTTTTGTAAATAGAATTGCTTGATGTTCGCTAGTAGCCTGCACGGTGTGAAATCGGTAATATCGAGCAATCTTCTGTAACGAGTTTCTAGCAACGTTATCGAGCGTCTATCCTGTCCGGTGTACTTCTGCTGGTTAATGCAGGAAGTACTCCCATGTTTATTTGTTTTCGCTGTCCCTATGGTTGAAGGGGTTTTTAGAAGTTGCAGGTTCCATTGTTAATTGCGGTCCGAAGCGGATATTCAACGGCGTATGGGCGCCAGGAGGAAAAAGAGGGCGGGGGTCGTGAGCCCTCCTCGTTGCACGGTAGAATGCATTTTCGTGGCCGCCATTTTCGTGGCGGCGCAACAGAGGCGTAATAACTGCTGGAATTCATGGTAATGGCGATAATGCGTGCCTGTGCCGATGGGGCCCGCAGGGGCTGAAACAAGGCGGAGGACGAGCGAAGAGAGGAACGAGGGGAGACCATGGCAGAGGTGGGGCACCCTGCCACGTAGCGGAAACTCACGTGTGCCCCCGCGTACGTGTGAACCTCGTTCCGTCAGGGGAGAACCGACGTTCTGATTGGCCGAATTCCTTCGACCGGATGTCGAGCTCGGCCTGCCACCACTTTCGTACCGCCGCGGTTCGATTTCGTTCGAGTTGTAACGGCTTACCGACCCCTCGACTCATCGAAACACCGCGATCGAATCGGATGGCGATCGGCAGACCGTGGAAATATATGCAAATTCTAAGCTAGAACGAACTACAGTTCCCCTCTTACAGGAAATACTCGATTAACACGTAATTTTTATTTTTTTCTATGTCTAAGGAAATCGTGAAAATCGGTTTTCACCGAACTAGATTTGACCGACGTCTACTTTGGCCGACAACGGCTTCAACCGACAACGATTTTGACCGACAACTAATCTAAAATCGTTGTTGGTTAAGGGCATTGTCAACCAAAGTATCTTGTACTGTCGGTCAAAACCGGAATCGGTAAAAACCGTGTCGGGGAAATTTGTGTCGATAATTTCCACGGAACCCAAAAATTCGCAGATAACAGCGTCTTCACCGACCGCTAAGTGTACAAAAAGGAAGAGACGATAATATATTGTACAAGTTTCAAAAGACTCGAGAAACCACTACCAAGAATTTCGCGTTATCTAGTATGTTAAACATTTAAATGTTCAGAGACTTTCAACGTGGAAGTTGTATAAATATTTAATTATTCAAGAGACGGATCGGGAGATTGAATTTTAATTTACGATTAGATAATTAATCACGATCGAAGTATGCAGCTGGCAATCCGTCAGCGTAACTGGTTTTCACGAGCCAGACAGATTTTATAGTCAACCAACCATTACTCATTAGTATCGATCTTCAAATATCTTGACAGTTTAAAGATCAACTCGGCCCACGGTGCACAGTTATTCGTGTCCTGTTATCACCAGTCCGCTGTTTCCTTTTAAATAAACACTTTTAAACGAATGGTTTCTCGGGGGCCATTAAAGCGGCCATTTTACGCAACAGTCGTGATCACGTTGCATAAGACGGCGACCCTAGCAATTTAGCTTCCATCTTCCTCCGTCACTCCTCTTTCTTCCAGCTCTTTCCTCTTTCACTTTGATTATTATTAGTTATTATTATAGACGGGCAGAAGCTCTTTTTACGTAAGAATTTACAAAGGAAAGAAACAAAAAAGAGAAAGATACAAGACTACTTATCTAATAAGTAAGAAGGGACTTTAAGTGTTTGAAAACCGGATTTCGATTACTTCATTACAATTATTTCATTACTGTGGTAGTTTTACCGATAGATAAATCTTAATATTCTTACTAGCCACGTTACTTCATGTAACTAGCATCTATTTTTTACAGAATTACATTACGAGTTTCGTCCAGCTAATTAGCATTGATCGCAACACTGTAGACCGAGGGCGAGCCCTTGAATTATCTGTCTTAATTTGTCCGTCACGAGAATTAGCGCGAATCGAATGAAGGACAGGGCGAGAGGGCCGAGACAGACTGTGTGAGGGGAGGGGAAAGAAGTTTTACAGACACGGAGCTCGGGCCTCCCATGGTGAGGCCAGCCCGATGACCTTCGACCTGGAGGACCAGCCACGTTGAAAGACGGTGTACGAACACGGACACATACGGTCGTGCGAAGCTCGCACACCTTATTTCGCGTATCGAGCACGTACCCCGAACAGTATCGATTATGACATCGTCAACAGCTTCGTGGAACACGACGTTAATGTACCACGCGACGAAACCCATCGTCCGGGGAATGTTATCCGACTGTTCCTCCTCGGAACTATGTAGCCGCGAGATAGCGGATCGACCGGAGGATTGATCGATCGTTTGCTAAGACTCGTTTGCGACCGTCGACTTTTCGCTTGGCACGCTGGTGTTTGCTTTAGGGATCCGTATCTCGACGTTCTATTGGTCGTCATCGAAAGCTAATGGGCCGACTCGTGGCCAAGCTAATGGGGAAGCTTCGCCTCGTTCGCCCCCACCCATCTAATAGCCGTCCCGGTTGGCAAACGTGGCGCGACCGTATCCACAGCTGCCTAACCACCGACCTCGAGAAGAACAGAGAGAGAACCTCTCGTTGTAATGAAATCGCTAACCCCTTTTTCGCGTGTAAAAAGAGAGGAGAGCGGGACAGGCGTACCGGAGCCGGGGCGCAGCCGGGCCCCGATAATAGGCATCATTTTCTCCAGTTGTTGTACATCGTTACATCGTGTAATAAACCGTCGCGAAAACTCGCCTCGGCAGGCAGGCGTGGATTAGGCCGCAATCACCGCGAGAAATTTCGAAAACACACACAACCGCGAACGTGCTGGTGCTCGCTCGATCGCGCGAGAAATATTTCACGAGTCATCCGACGATTACTAACCGGACGATGAAAAGTCCCACTCCTCTGGAGGATCCACTAGACCAGGAAAGCTGTTTGACGTGCAAACAGCCAGCAAACAACGCTCGACTGTATGTACAGAAAGAATCACGTGGTAAACCAACGTCGCCTAACGGCAACAGTTTCTCAATCCTTCTTTAGGAGATCCGAGCTGAAGTGCTGACAAGAATCGAGGAGGGACGTTGGGTACCCAGACGAAAAGAAAATACTTTCCACAAACGCTCTTAATTCCGTTTGGACAAGCGTTGATTTGTTTCCTTTGTGTATCCTGGGTTTTAGGAGGACTGGAAAGCTGTTTATTTTATTTAGAAGCTCGAAGCCATTGTCTACTAATCTCCATTCTTGATTAGGAATTATTAGACTGTGGATCTTTATGTAATTATTGGTTGGTGAAACATAAAACAGTTAAAGATTTTTTAAATTCAAGAATGTTGTAATTATTGCTTTTAATTTTTCTGTTATTCATGCTTTCCAAGATCAATGCAAAACATTTTTACTGTGCATAAAGATCTGCAATATAGTAATGAAGTTACATCTTTAAGAAGTTTTATGTTTTCATCTTCGGTACTCGCGATTAGGCGGGAATTACTCGCCGTTTGTGATTGCAAGTGGCGAACGTCGGAATTGAATGCGGAGGAATCGGTCTCGTCGAAAGCAGGAAGTTACGGTAGCAAACACTTACCGAGAGTGCCGTCGAGGGAAAAGGAATGCCTGTCGTTCCTCCACGCCCACGAACACAAATCACAGGTGGTGAGTCCGTCGGTGGTGACACCCTCCTCCGGTAAATAAGGTGGTCTAGGAGGCGGCGGCACAAAGCTTCCTATCACAGCCCAAAGGGAATCGACGTCGTTACCGACGCCCGTGTAATACAGCAATTCCTCCTCGGCTACGCCGGCGAACCAGTCCATGTCGTTAACGCTGGGATGAACCGTGTTGGGGCTTGGCGTGCTCGTGCTAGCCACCGTCACCTGAAACGTAAACATTTTTATCTTATTATAAAATCCTGTACGTCAACCAGTACTATTAAAAGTTTTGCACAGATTTTCATAGTTAGTATCAAGAATAGGGCCGCGCCCTATTTCGTCGTATCTGGTGGCAACTCGTGTCGGGTGAAGATATTTTCATTTTGCTTTTGGGTTCGAAAAAAACGTCGACTTGTTAACTTCAAAGGCTTGGAGTACGGTTAGTTTTAAGATAAAAGTCTGCTCTATCACGTAATGTAGTTGGATTTTTTGCTGCACGCTTATTTTTTAAGATAAACTGAAAAATATCCTCACAAATTGGTGTAAAAAGGTTGTCTCCCCATCTTTAACGATGGGATATCACTGTATCTGGGAAAGTCTTCAGAATCAATTGCTACAAAGAACAATACAATATTTTGTATAATAACAATATTTGTTTAAAATTGAAAAATATATTTTCTTTTTCAAATTATAAATCGTTCGATAATGGCAGACAGTTTTGACGCGAATATTTCTGAGCAGAACGAAGTAACCATTTCGTACAAAATATCTGAATCTCCAACGTTCTAGAAAAGGCTTCTTCGATAATGCTCTCTTTCTGCATGCCAAGGTTTGAACTTTGCAAACAGTTCCAGATAAACACGGTTAATGGAACGAGAACGGTGCCTCCCCACTGGAAGTACGCATCTGTCGAGGACGACAGAAGGAGATCGCGGCGAGCAGCCTGATGATCCTCTTCCGCTCATGTTTCGTGAAACGCCGGCGCAAATATTACCGCCGGGGAAGAAAAAGTAAAAAGCGGTACCGTTCGAGTTATTTGGTTCCCCGAAGCGGCGCTTTGCGGGGAGACGCTTTCGTTGGCCTAACTCCTACTACAAACAGAGAAAACGCTGAGGGCGGCCGCAAACAAATCATCCACCCCCTTCCTTCAATATCGTTCTTCTCTTTCTCGCCACCACGAAAGTTTTACCCGCGGGATAAACCTCGATAAACAGTGACCAAGCGTTCGTGGACCCATCGGAGGCTGAATAACTTCTTGGACCGATCAGACGCGACCTTGACAGCGTTTCTTGTAATTGGGACAGGGCACAATGGAACAGTGACCACGCACTTTCGGAAATATTCTTCTCGATGCACGAGGCTAGCGAGATTGGGATGATGCACCTGTGGAATGCTCTAGGGCCCTCCCATATATTTCCCAAGTTCTATACGGTGAATTAAATATTGTTCTCTTTCGTAACTCGTACTCTTTGTGTTCCGCCTGCACTAAGTCATGCATATTCGAAAAATTAAAGAATATAGTAAGACTCGAAATAATCGATTATAGAATAAAACAAAGAAGGTAGTGTTCAACAATTTTGTGTGGGACTCTCCATTTTTGGAAGACGAAATCATTTGTCCAGATTTATACATAAATTTTGACGTTATCCATGTCAATTTTTGCTAACTTGTTCATTCAATAGGATATTTTAACAACGAACCAAACGTTAGTAGTCAAATAAGATACAACAGTTTATAAATATGCACAGTATTTCGTACGAAGTTAATTACACGAATATGGAAGTACAGGAATGATATTTTCCCGAGGGCTCGAGGAACTTGAATCTGGACTACGAAGAAGGGCTACAGCCTCGAGGATTTAATAAGGTAATTGATAACCGAGCCATATTATGAGAAGATATCGTGCGGAAAATTACAAAGTCCTACCGTTCGATTAGCGCAGCATTGTCGTGTGTATGCGTTCGGAAACCTCCCTGAAGCGGGCGCGCTTCGGGGTAGCGATTTTCGGTGAATTTTTGGTATTGCGTACCGATCGGGCTGCAATTACCACGGTGAACGACGATCGGACACGAGATCAGCCGCGCCTTGAGCTACGAATTTCACACTCGATGTCCCTTAAATTCGAGAAATGTTCGATGATTGCACCCCGTTCGCGATTACAATTTGTCCTTCGCGAAAGCCGCGCGGATGTAAGCGATTCCGCATCCTGGCAATAAGAAAGCGACCCTTGTGGGAACATTCTGAACTTCTGCACCGGACCCTTCGACTTTCGAAGTTAACTCTCACACGTTCCTCAGGGTGAAAATTTATTATGGATCTTTACTTTACGTTATTGGTCATACATTATAAATCACACTGCGTTTATCAATGTAAATTAATTTTTAGTATTCTTTTAACAACGATTTAAGAATATTTTCGTTTTCAAAGAAACAAAACTTTTCCTCGTTCTTTTCTTTTGTAAAAGTGATTTATCCTACGATCGATAACTGAAGTAACATTTAGCGAGAACAATCTACGAAGAGAAACGCGCGGCGTCTCGGTACGGATAAAAAATGACTGGACGCGTCAAAAGCGTACATTTTAAATGTGCATTAAACGTTGAATCGCCTATAGACTGTCGAGTGGAGTTTTATGCGAGCATCAGCGTGGACAATGACTGAATTGGTCGGGTCTCTCGGGCGCAATCCGAGCATGAATGTAACTTTGATGACTTCCTGATTCCCACCCTTGCAGACATTCCGACGGTGCCGCGCGCAAAAATAACACCTCGGCCGGTGTCTCAATTAAACGAATCGAATCGCGCGCACCGGAACGCGTCAATTTTTGCCTCTCCATTGTCATGGTTTCCACGCAAAAAACGAAGTCACTCGTAAAGATCCCCGGGCGCAGGCACCGCACATCCTGGTGTCCCGCGAGACGGGGTGCTTTTGTGTCGAACGAAGGGGGTCCTCGACCGTGATTATGGATGGGCCTTAAGAGCCGATGGGGCCCCGCAGTCGCCGCACAATGGCACGCATTGATCGGCTTAATTACCGTGATATCGGCGTAATTAAAGCTCCGTTGTGCGCCAGGACCCTACTCTCACCCTCTCCCTCTCTCGAAGACGTCGATGAAACCAGTGACTGGACTCCTGGCGTCAGGACTCGATCTCCTTCCTTCTTACTTTCTAGCTCGATGACCAACACCATCCTCTTCTCTTCACCCTTCTTTTTTCATTCCCCACGGTCCCTGACCGCTCTCTGTCACTTCCTCGCGCGGCTCACCAACGCTTTGTTAATAAGCCATTATCCGCGCGACGACGCGCCTTCGACGAATCACCGGGCCTTACACGCTTCGGCCCCTTTCAATCGCGACCAGATGAAAAAGCGGACCAACCACCTGGGTCGACGGAAAAATCTCCGAGATATTACGCGGAAACCCTCCAGTCATCCTTCCAATTTTTAGTAGAAGAACCTCTTAATCCTT
>CM052341.1:2915455-3008254 GCA_028455595.1 Lasioglossum vierecki | reverse complement strand
GTCCGTGGAGTGGGGACGAGTCAGAGTGCGCACGCATAGTAAAGTAGAGAGGGTTGTCGAGCGAAGTGGGGATCGCTGAACGCGATGACGTAGTTCGCGGGGAAATGAAAAGGTAAATATTTAGTTGTTATTTTCTCCGAAACGGTAAGACTTTTAAAAAAATTTTTTTTTTTGAATAATGCATTGTCATCCAGTTCTGAACCATGTGTGCAATTTCAAGTCTCTAGCTCATCAGGAAGTTAGTTTAAAATCAATTGCAAAATTTGCCACCGAACAAACAAACAAACAGACAAACAAGAAAGCGAGCTAATAAAAACGTGGTAAAATTCACTAAGAAAATCCCTCTGAAAAACATATTTATAATTGTAATATTTTTCAAAGAACAAATGAGGATCAGATCGTATTCATACATCTGGTAGTTCTAGTGTTAATCAATGCGATTGATTAATGTGAAAAATTTTTTGTATAATAATTTAATTTATAAAATTTCTATTAATTTTTATTAAAATTTATAAAATTATAATCACTTTCATCTTTCACTCCATGTATGTAAAATTCTGTAATCGCAAAGATAGGACAGTCGCGCATCGTCGGCCATTTTCACTCGAGTCTCGTTCGCGCTCGTTCCGTCTGAAAATTTGCAGTGTGCAACGATCGGTGTAGTTTTCCCAAGAAATTCGAGTATCCTAGTGATACGTATCGCGTCAGGATCGATCGTGGACAGATCTGAGGCTGAGGAACAAAGAGAATCGATACCACGCAGACGCCTAACCGCAATCTCACGCCAACGGACGTCAGACCAGTTCCTCCGAGCGGTTCGAAGTCTACGAGTCCCATTCGGTAAGTGACGACAATTCGAAAGCACGCGGATAATTCGAAAATGACTAGGCTAGTATCGCGAGTCGCGCGTCAAACTCGTTGGAAAGACCGGGCGAGGTTGATTGATTTGCGATTCTACGCGATCATCGTAACGAGCCGTTCGAAAGTGGTAAACCAGCGAGCCACGACTCGCCAATCTCGTCCCGGTCTGCTCGTTACGTTCGAACGGAACGTATCGTTATAATTACGAGGCGTTGGCGTTTACGAGCGAGGGGATGAAGCCTCGTACCAGTTAACTCCCAACATTCTCTTCGGCGGCTTAGTTGTCCCACGTTGGCTCCAGCGGTCGGCGTTGCTAACAGATTCGTTAGGTTCAAGCACGATCGTCTGGAATTGATTTTTTCTAATTCTGAGTTACACTTCTTAGTGCGTGGTTATAATGGAGCGGATAGCGGCGAAGAAAAAACAATGTAATGAACCGCTTCGCTATATACATGGAGGGTGTTGAGGCTATTAACTAGCCAGCCTTTTTTGTAAATAGTAAATATTAGAAAAAACTTGTAGAGGAAAAAGTAGTACTGTTTTTTATACGCAACAAGTTGACATATGTGTTTTTGTTGTATTTCTATTATTTTGATAGAAACGAAGATCACCTTGATTTTTTAAAATGAAATGTCGTATTTTTTATACCATGGATCGATAGAGTATCTTATTCTTTGTATAAAAGCGTTGACTTTTATATATTCTTTATACTTCCTACTCTATTGACTTATGGTACAAAAAATAGGTCATTTCGTTAAAAAAAATCAAGACTAAGTAGAAAGTAGTTGAAGAGAGAACGACAGCTTCCCGAGCAGAACGAATCCGGACGGTAGCCGGGGGGAATTCACGACAAAGACATTTCTTCAAGCAGGCTAACACTTTGATCAAAGTGTTTCGATCTACATTCCGACTGGGTTGAGGCGGGAGGGACCGGGTGTAGCCTCTCGCCCACATAAAATAACGCTCGGAGGACAGGAAGTGGTCTGGTTTTCTAGGACAAAGGGGTCCGCGTCCGTTGGCAGAATCGGTGGCTCTTTTCCCACCGATTCTTTCCCGAAACAGTTCCCGCCTCGAATTCCTGGCTGCCGCGCCGACTCGAATCCATCTTGGAGGATTACAGGCAGGAATTCGCGCCCCGCTTCCTTGGGACGAGCGGAAGAGAGAACGCGAGCGCGGTGTTCCTCTCTGTGTCGTTCCGTCAGGGTGCCGGGCTCTCTCGCTGTCCATTTGCAATTCTGACACAGTTCGCGGCGCGTCTATAGAGGCGGTGTCTCCGATCCCTGTATATCGGTGGCCTCTCTGCGGCGACCGTGAAGGAATCTGTCCACGGTTTGAAGGAGGAAGGTGCCGCGAGTGGCGGTAGCGGTGGAATACCAAACGATTCCCGGAAACCGCTCTCTCCACCCTGGCCCGGTTCGCAGCCGGTCTTTCCTTCTCCTCAATTTCGTCTTTCTACGTCGTTCGTGTCCCCGTCGCTCGTTTTCGATCGTCGTCTTCGTCGTCGTCCTGGCCCTCCTCCTTGCGGGCCTGTTCGTCGGATCGATGTAGGTCCCTCTCCCGTTGGGCCCGTCCAGAGAGTTTTCGGCGCGATCCGGAACCCGAGGGGGAGGGGGCTGGGCCAGTGGCCCAGGTTTAAGGGGTCGTTAAGAATGGGTTCGGGGGCCAGGGCCGTATATAACGGATAATTGACAGCCGTTTCGAGGCCGCCGTTTACTTTGCATGGACATTGAATCCGCGCGGCTGCGGGACGAACCGATGGACGGATGGATGGATGGACGAGATGCGAACGAGAGAAAGAGACAAAAAGAGAGGGAGAGAGAAGGAGATATGCTCGTTCGAGCAAACGAAATTCGGCGGGAACGCGAGGGAGAGAGGCCCAGACCGGCTAAAGGAGATACGAGGAAGCTCTCGGGAACGGTTAAGGGAGGCGCGGTGAAAAGGCAAATGCTCGACGGACCGGCCTCGTAAATTCTTCAATTCCGATGCTCGGAAAGGCATGAACGCGACGCTGACATGCCCGTTGCAATGTCTCCACCCTGCCTCCGCGTACAGCAAGGCCGCGGGCACCGATTCGGCTTAATTGCCGGCCGCTGGAAAAACGGACCTCGAATGGCGCGGCTACCCGTCTTGTGCGGGCATCGATGTCCCCAGCCGCTGTGCCACGCTGCTCATACTCTCGCTTCACTTTTGGAGCAAGCTTCTCGGTTCTATATCGCTCGCGGCCAGTGTCATCTAGCTAGATTCATCATGTTTTTTGAGGTTATTTAACTACAAAGAGATTGTTGAAAAGCTTCGTACAAACGGCAATGCAAGACAATAATTCCCAGTAAATGCCAGAAGTCTGACCATTAAAATCCACGCGGTTAACCTACTGATGAAAGCAACTATGTATTGTGATGCTTGAATGCGTATATTAATCAGATCAAATTCTACTCACTAAATTACAATTAAATAAAATAAAAATAAAACACAATTTTGTAAGCGAACTCAAAATTGTCAATTTTTCCAAGATAAAGAATTTTAATCGGTTTTAATGCTAGGTAGGTTTAGCGTTAATTACGATCCAGAGGAGATCCAGGTAAGGCGCCTCTCGGTTCGAAGATTGCAGCCGACAGAGTACATAGTCGGTCCCGTATGGATGTTGACGGAAGACTCGGAACGAGCGTTCCCAAGATAAATTGATTCGTGAAGGGTTAAGGAGCGTGCCTTAGGTAAGCCGCGATCAAAGTCGCAGGGAATCAGCCGTACATTTGTTTTCGATTAAGCAGCTTCACGGTCGAACACGTCAGGAACGAGCCGAGAAAGAATTTCTCCGCGGCGAGGAGAGTTGGCTGCGCAGCTTGGCAAACTCGGTGAGAAACGCGACGAGGGGCTGAAAAAAATAAACGACCCACTCGAGAGAGAGAGAGAGACTCCGTACGAAAGACTTCATCAGCTCTCCTCCTTAATGCGAGGGAGTCGCGCGGCGCTACATGCATCAAGGCACGCGTGGGGTCTCGCCATCGCGAGCAGCGGGGGTTCGTAATTTGCAACGTAATTTGAAGAGAGAACTTGGTACTTTCACGGGCATCCTCGGCCGCTCTACCCGCGATTCCTCTAACTGTACGCTTGGTTATTTATGTCGTGCGAGTTTCTTACATGGAACACGTCTCCGCCGTTTCATAGTTCGCTTTTTCATTTTGCGATATTCAGGTCCCGTTGCGCATCGCCGCGCAAACGCCGTTTGATTAATCTGGCTCGCGACACCTGCTGCACTTTTCTCCATTTTTCATCGTAATACTGGGGGTATTAGAGCGAGTTTTCAAATGCTCAAAGCAAAGTCGACTTATGGATTAATTAATCCAATGAATCGCATTATTGCAACAATCATGTACTATTTATAATCGTATTCATTTTTTCAATGATTCTTTACTAAGATAATTAATGAGAATGATTTTTTATCGGCGCAAAGGTTCGATCGTATTCTACACATAATAGCTAATTTGTAATATTACCCAAACGTGTTTGGATTCTTTATTATTAATAAATAATAATAATTAACTCGAACAAGAAGAGCGTCATCCATATTTGAACAAGGAAAGAGATGAATTTGTTTGAAAATTTGACTTACACCACTTTCGAAAAGAGTGTTTAGAAAATTCAAAGGGGACGTTCCAACCAGGCGATAAAGAACCGTTAAAGGAAATACAGAAAGTGGTGTTCACTCGACTGCGCGATAGACACAGAGGAACATAACTCACCGAAGGATTTTCCGGAAAGAAAGGTGAAAAGTGATCAAGGAGGCAACACGTTGCGTAAGAGCAGGCCAGACTCTGAGGGGGAAAAGAGGAACGGTACATAAATTCCGAGACGCCGCAGGACATTTCCACTTGTCCTGGCGCGCGGCGTGGCCGTTCGAAGACAAAGAAAAAACCAGGAAAATAAACGAGCGTGAACGAAGCGACACGCGATCCAACAGAAATATGCATTTCACCGGGGCGAGTCCGTGGGCTCTCGACAATATGTTAGCAAGATTGGTATCAGCCGGGAGCGATGGAGCCGATTCCGCGAAAGAAGGTTGCCCGGAGTCGAGCGAAGTGACTTGTCAAAAGATCCCGGAGACGGTCCCCGGAGGAGGCCCAGGTAATCGATCGCGTGGCTCCGGGCAAGGATTTTTCGGGCCCCTGGTGTACATAATATACCTGTGCCTTTTTCCGTCCGTTTGTATTTGTCGCCCGGCATGCTCAATCTTCTTTTCTCTAGCGACTCCGAGTCCACTTGTCAGCTCGTTTGGCTTACACCGGCTTTTGGGCCAGAGATAAAATCCAGTGGCGGCTTAGCCCCATAATGGCGCCGCCGCGGAACTTGTCGATGGTTCGCCGCGGTGTCATAATATTGTGCGCATTGTCCGCGATCCGTTTTAAAATGGCCAACCCATTTCCTAGACTACACTATTAGCAGCAACCCCAAAAAATATCTCGAATAAAAAATTTAACGCTGAACCCATCACCGCCAGTCGAATGACCGGTTTCTGGTTTGCAATTTTACAATTATTGAAACTGTAATATTGAATAATTATTTATATTATCTTAGAAAGATTAATCACAAAACGAATAACCTTATTTAAATATTCACCATCATCCCTAGAATGAATACCCATTATTATAATTAAATTTTAATATGGCAGAATAATAATAATCATTTCACTGGAAATGATGGTACAGATTTTTATAAAGCAACAGGTAGTGACAGAAATGAATGGCTGCAATTTAAAACTATAAAAGTAGAAGAATTTCAAAATATCTATTTGAACCTCGCTAAGAAAGGTAAGAAATTTTTACTTGACTACATTTCACCACACGATTACGCCAAGAGACTGTTAATTAACAATCGAGCAATAAGTAGGCTCGTTTTTATTGTTTCACGGGGAGAACAGCGAGGAGGGAAAGATGTTATCGGGAGTCCTGGGAAAGAGGCGACGATCGATCGATTTTTATAGCGGCCGCGCGGCGATTCTTCATTAACAAACACACCGGCGTGTTCCGCGAAAGAACGTTAATTGCTTTGAAAAAAAATACGGATTCCCTACCCGTCGAAAAACCAACGAGCCGGCCTCCTTCCGGCCGGTTGGCGCACGTCGCCGAGACCTCACCAAACGCGTTAATAAATTTCCCCGTAACGAGTTCGACCGCTTTATCAACGTCCCCGAATAAAAAAAAGAAAAACAGGAAATGATCAATTTCGTGGAATCACCGGTAGCCACGGAATTCGTCGATGCGATCGGAGAAGGGCAGCATCGTCGTCGCGACCAGAATTCGCACAACGGCGAACGAGTTGTGTTTTGAGAACCATTAATTACTTTTCTAAAACTGTCTGGACTTTTTGACTGCGTTTATAATCTCCCTGTTGCTCATCGTGCATTATTTTCTTTTACACTCTATTGGCACTGTAGATTCAAATATAGTTTTTCTGTTTTTAACTTCCAAACACAAAAACGTGGCTGTTCAAACTAAAAACCTCAACAAGCTGCGTTCTATTAGAATTATAGACGACCAGTTAGTGCATCGTACGAAGATACAAGCGCACATAGCGTAATTAATATGCAAATGTGAGAACGAGGGACGCCACCGTTATCCCGTCGTCGAAACTTCATCTTAAAAAGGAAATTAAATATTTTACGCATAATTAGAACCCCTGTGCGCTCGACGAGGAATAAAAAGTATGTATCATAGACTTTTTTTCAGAAGAATTACTTTAATCAACTATGCTGTTACACTTAACGCGAACAGGAAGAACGAATTTTAATTCTAAAATTAATATACCAGAATTTATGCTTGTAATATGCTATAATATCCTTGAAGAAGCCACATGCATCATGAAAATGTAAGAACGAGAGACACTAAATAATGTCTGGAGCGCTTGCAATCCCGAATTAATCGATGCATGCGCTCGAAGTTTGCCTCCATTCGCATGGTTGAAATGTGCATGGCAAGTTTGAATGACTAGGAAACGATCGAAGGAAAAGGTGGAAGGGGGTCGCCGAGCGAAATAGGAAGAAGCTGACGACGAAGCGGACGAAGAAGAATAGGAGCGAGGTAAGGATGAGTGCAGCGTATAGTAAGCTCTCTGCGACTACTTTGTCCGTCTGTATACGTTGAATCATCCGGTCGGTTTCCTTTCACGAGCCGATGGCAGCCGTTCCCGCATCAAAGCCTGTGGTCTCCTCCGAGCAGGCATAATGACTCAATCCGCGATCCACCTTGCCCCCACCCACTCCACCCAACCACGGGAAAGAGATCCTCCGCTTCCCTTTCTCCGTGTTTCTTTCTCCCTCTGCTCCTGACGCCCTCCTTCCCCCCTTGTTTCTGCCAGGATATTACACGTACAAGGTCCATCCAAAGCCTGGAGACCCGAAACCTGCGGTTTCTCTCGTCACCGTCCACTTCGGGACGCTATGGCCCCTCTCTAGACATCCGCTGTCTTTAATCATCCCGGTTCCCGCTGTTAGACTCTCGCACATTCATCGATTTGTCCCTTGATTTCAGATTTTCAACGGTCCTGATCCCAGAATACGAGACTTCCTCTTTATTCAGTTGTTAGGCGACTAGAACCTGATCCGTTTATTACTGGTTCTTTTTTATATTTATTCAACGACACTCTCATATTCGACCTACAGTTTATTAACCCTCATATGTAACTCAGGGTGAAAATTCACCCATTCAATATTTTCACATACTGTATTGTTATTCATCCTTTTATGGATTAATATAATGTGTTGATTTAACGTGTAAAATAAAAATGGGTAAATTGTTATCCTAGTCTCTAAGTGTTAAGGTTAGGGTATGGTTTAGAGGTAGAGGTAGGGAAGAAGGGAGGAGGAGGGTAATACGACTGGGTTCCACAAGAAAATTATCTTCTAAGCTCGCAAACTAACATTCGCATCGTGAAGTTCCATCTTCGAATCCTATTCTTTCGGAGATCATTAATACTAAACCTTCTTTCAACGTCCAGAACCGTTCGTATTTTTCATCACTGTTTTCACCGATCCCATCTTCGTCTCGGAACGAACGTTACGTGTCCCGCGATTCGTGAGCGGCGCTAACTCAGCCGGTTCGCGTGACGCTCCGCTGTTTGTAACGGCCGGCGACCCCTCCCGTGATTATACCTTGTGAATCGGGACCCACTATGACGAGAGAACACGTCGACGAGACGCGGACGTTCCCGAAGGACCGAAACGAACCGGACGGCCGCGTAAGGTCGGTGGCTGATTGCCAGTCGAGCCGTATCATCCGGTTGAGCCAAGGAGGAAATCTGAGATTGCAGGGTGCGAGTGCTAAAGCTTGCATTTATGCGCCCGCTAAACGCGCCATTCCGCGGCCGTTTCGTTCTCCTTGAATTCGGACCGAACCGCGCCAGAAGAGTCCGGAACGAAGAACCACCTGCGTTTTCATCGGAGGTTAAAAAAATGTCCCTTGCTACTTGAAAGTAAGCATTATCTCGTCACCTCTTCGCTATAAACAGTCGCATCAATTTTCTTTGGTTTGATTTTGATGTTCACCTCGATCTTCACTGCGTCACTATGAACTTCTAGTCGCTGGGCCTTGGTAGCTAAACCAATGTAGGATAACTGCACCAGTGAATGAACATTTAAGAAATTGTTCAGGAAGATATTTTATTGAAAAAATAACATGTGAATTAATTCTCCCTATACTCTCCATACTTCATTTGTGAAAAATAAATGAACACAAATAAAATCAAATTATGTAGTAATTATTTTAGTAATCTACCACGTCCACTATGAACTTCTAGTCGCTGGTCCTTGGTAGCTAAACCAATGTACAACACATCTTAGTGAAAACTCTGAAGAATCGATGCTCAAACATCGTCTAGGATAAATTCGTAGGTATAGGAGGATGGAGTAAGGCTGTGAACCTGCTAGATATAAAACGATTTAATGAGTCTCCGTTGATAAGGATCTCGGCGATCCTCGTTTAATTCCGAACGATGCGAAATGCAGCGGGTTCCGCGAATGCAAGATTCGGGGGAACGTGGCGGAAGCGATTAGGCAGCGGCCGGTTACGCACTCATGGGAAATTCTGTCGGAATGCGGTGTCCGTCGCGCGAGAGTCCAGCCATTCGTATTTTTTAACGGGGTATCCATAGATTAGATGATACAAAGCGCGCCGTCGAGTGGAAGCTTGTACGTATCACGCGGAGCTTCGGCCCGGCAATTTATTGCTAGGAAACGCAATGATCCAGCGACCCGTGGTGAGGAATCCGAGTAGCGATTACCATACGGCACCATACGCCGGTTATTCACGCGGTGGACCCGTAGGATCGGCACCGTGCGACGACCGTATAACCGTGAAATAAGAACCCTCCACCCAGCTATCAAAGTAAATGCTCGATGTCTGCTGGACGGAACGGACGGAGTGAACGGAACGGGACGTTTCTCGTAAGACAGGAAACTAATGCGCCTATGAATTCCAAGATGGGCCTGAATCGAACCCTACGGAAGCCTATGCCGACTGTGTGTTTTCCATGTTTTCAGGAAGCCTTCGCTACGGGTTCAAAGGGTCACTGTAAATCACTCTTAATTGCGGAAGGAACGTGTACATGGTCCCTCCTGGAAGTCCCTCGCGACTTTCCATCTTTAGTAACTTCGGTTTTAACGAAAGTTCGATCTCCTCCTTGGTATTCGCTGTTTTCGTACTGTATTCGGTCCAACCTTAATCTGATTGTATTGTAGTCTGTCACTCTTGTCTGATTTATTATTCTTGTTTATTCTTGGCTCGTTTAGATGAACATTGATTAATTAAAAATGTATAGAATGTATCCGGCCCTCGTGACTCCAAGGAACACGTTCTAAATACATTTACGAAACCCATCTCGAACTTGGAAATTTTGGGAATCTTCTTCCAAAGCCTCGACAACAAAAATTGTATGATGTCGGGCCTAGCCTCAAATTTCTAATTCTTTCGTTTAATATTTAGTTCGAGTACAAACGTAAATGAAATTGGCACTTGAAACACAATATCGTTAGAAGGTTCCTGAAGGAACAAACAGGAAGAATGCAATTTACAAGATCTCCATACAAAGATTTTTATACAGTACTCCCTGACGAGTGTAGGTCAACGATAAATCTCGATCAGAGTAGATCCGCGAGTACAGGAAGCGCCATTACGATGCACATCAGCAAAAAACACGACTGGCACGTTCCACTGCGATCGTGATAGCGTGCTCACGTGTCCTCCGATACACTCGGCCATCTGAAATAACATTCCCTCGACCACGGAGTTCATCATCCTCCCTCTGAACGGAGCGCAGCGTTAGCCTAACGATCTCTTAGGAGGCCGAAGAATCGGGCACATTCAGCGGCCACAATGACCGCTTAATTGAGCGTAAGATATCGAGGTATCGTTCAGGTGCGGTTTCGCCGGTCGAGAGTCCCCCGTCGATAAGGATTCCGTGCTCGAACGTTGACAGTGGAACAGCACCGAAATGATTCGGCACTTCTGTCACGGATGGAGGGAATGTGGTTTCGAACCGGTCCACGCGCCACCTTTTCGATCCGCTTGCTCTGTACCGGGTGTTCTACTTGGGTTCATTAACAGAATAAATTTCCGTCGACACTGTACCATCCCGATGATACGGTCGACGACAGGATCCGATGACTTCGACGGGTTGTCTAGTCGTGCTGAACGGTACACGGTGCGAGAGGTGCGAACGCTTAGATAAGGAAACCCGTCTCCTGCGCCGCTTGCAAGAGATAGTCGAGTCTTTGGGTTTGTAATAATAATAAAATTGTAGCGGTGATGATAACGTCGTTGGGAGATCATCGGTGGAACGTCTTTTCTAGTAAATAGGTTGTAGATCTTTATAGAATAAAGATAACCCTCATACGCTCCTAAGACAGAGTTGCACGAAAGATCCTAGAATAATATTTTACCCCTTCATACTTCACATTTCAAATCTATGAATTATCCTTCAATTATAGCGAGACATTTCAGAGAAATACATTTTACAACACAGGGAAAAAGAAATCAATCATTTTACAGTATGCGGAATAGGTAAATGGGTGAATCTCCATGGAACGTATGAGGGTTAAAATAAAAGTGGATTTTGTCTTTTTCTTAACGAATTGAAAACAGTAAGCATTATATCTAAAATAGAAAACGCGACTGATTTCGTTCGAAGGTTTTTTGACCGTCAGCTCGTAGCGGAGGAATTCGTTCGCTTAAAAAGAGCAACCGGGTCGGTCCGAAAGCCTTTATCCGAAAGGATCACCGGGTTACGCAATTCGGTTATTAATTGTCCGCGAGGATCCTCGAGGCGACCATCGACCCTGATAAATCGGCCGACAGCGGAGAGGAGATGGATCAATTACCGCGAAAGCATTCGCATGGAAGCCGCGCGGCGGCACGGCGGCGGACGACATCTGTATTCCGTTCGCAGGGGCCTGCTATATAATAATGGATCGAAGCATTATTATGATTTCAATGGCGTGGCCCACCGATGCGAATCTAGATCGTGCAGCGGCCAACGGTATCTGGGCCACCGATCTTGCCATGGTGATTGATTCTTCGGTATTCATGCGGATCGGCGGCGGGTCGCGATATCATCGTCGTCATCGTGGAACCGCCGCGCTGGCAAGAAAGACACGCCGATTCGAGATACGTAGACCAACCGACGCGCAGAAAACCGTGTCCACTTCCGATTGACCGAATGCTACCGATTTTCACCCTTACAGCTTCAATTTGACACGTTACGTGGCTCTTAGAGTGCCGGATTAATCCTCGTAGCGGGAGTGACAAATGCTACGGGCCCCGAACTTGCAGTAGAAAATTGACCTTGTGAAATTTGCTAGACTCCGTTCACAGATATTTTTGTGAAAAAATAAAAGAAAATTTTATTGTGTTTTATTATATTATCGTGCATAGCCTAAGGCCCCCTGGTAACGGTTGCCACGGGCCCCGCGTTGGCTTAATCCGGCACTGGTTCTTATCTTGCTGCATCAGTCGAATATTGTTTTTAAACGAACTAATTGTTAATAGAATTAAAAATTGCGTTATCGTTGAAAATATAGGCTGCAAATAGTTTGAAGCCATTTGAAGATACGACTGCTGGTTAAACTTGTACGATTTTCAGCGCAGACGCTGAGAAACCCAAGGCGCGCAACGGAGGTGAATACCCTCGTATCATTTATTACGATATACAGTCCGCAGAGGGCAATAAATATCTGCATCCGAAAAGCATGACACTTTGATTGAGTACATGCGATTTCCGAGATTATACGTCTTAGGAAACATAGCTTTGAGTCACGCAGTTTGGTTGCAAGTACCTCTGAATGCGTTTTAGAGTTCATCAACAGGTACATTCGTATTATTGTACGAATAATTTTCTTTTGGAATTTCGAAAAATTTCGAGTATCGTATACTCATCTTTTAAAAGTTAATTGAATTTCTAAAATGTATAAGATGAATGTTTAAATAATTGTAAACCACAAAATTTCTTATATATAAAATTAGAATAGTAGTGCACGGAGAGAAGGTTAAATAATTATTTCAGCGGTATTTTCATTTGATTATAATTATTTCTTAAGTGTCCACCGTTGGTCCGTTCTCCTCTATTGTTTCGCGTCAATATTAAACTGAAAGCAAGCCCTAGCAGCTCTGTCTCCTTGACGGCGTGACTGGCGAAGCGAGACGTAATTTTTCAGAGTCCCTCCCCCGCGACGCGGTCGGCGTCGTTTGCGGGGCCCGAACAGAGGAATTGATCGGTGAAATATGGGCCCGCCGGTTCCCCCACGCTGCGCCTCTCCTGCCGTCTTAATCAAGATTTCGGCTCGGCGAAATTATCGCTACCGAAACAATAACGCGGAGAGGGCCCCGGGGACGTTGATATATGATCTCATCCGGTATCACGGTCCGCAAAGCGCGAAACGATTAGACGATCGGCAAACGACGGCAACGTTCTGTAATAACGTATCGATGACGCGACGATAACTCTGTCGACGGCTCGGATCGCTACCGTGTTTCTACTATCGAGATCGTTCGTGTCGCTTCGATCGTAATTTGTTGCCGTGCACTGATAGCCCTACCTAGCCTTATGTAACGCGTAATAACGATATGCCAACGACGCGGTTAGCTGTCGTGGCTGACGCTTGTTAGAGAGCACATACTTCGAGCCTGGCGAAACGAGAGCAAGTGAAACTTCAGCGGCTCCCTCTCTGCGGTCACCGTTCGTAAAAAATAGCCTTCAAACGATACGGCAAACTTGATCTACTAGAGAACTTGATCGGGGGGAATCGGAGACTTGATCTTGGATCGGGGAGAAAGGATCTTAGAGATTTTCTGGCTCGTTATTATATACTGGGTCCGTGAACGTGTGCTAAATGAACTTTTGCTAATGCACCCGTGTGATTTTTATCATGGGATTAATTGGAAAGGGTATATATGTTGCAAGTTTTTTTTAATTAACTTCTCCATGCGATGCAGAACACCGTTGCATTATAAAGTCGAGTCGACAATCATAAATGTGTGGACGTTATTAATTCCCTTGAAACCTACATAATATAGGAGGTTTATTTAAATGTGATTTATTACTCGACAGTTATAACAATTGCTAATCAATGTTATTTTACAAACGAATCTCGGTTGTCAAGAGTAAATCGGTCGTCGGCTGATCGATTTATAAATTATATACTGATATTGACATATACTGAAATTATGTATGATGCAAAAGAATCAATTTCCGGCGTCTAAATTATTCAATGACTAAACTCTTTCAGCTTGCACTGCAACGTTTCGAGTTCCAGGTGAGACAACGAAAAGCGGCTAGCCCGTGTGCACAACAAACTGTCCTTTCGCAAAATATGAAACGGGAAGTCGTTGGGCGAGTTTCGATGGGCCGATTCTCCGAAGTCACCACCCGTCCGCAAAAACGAAAAGAGAGTAGCAGCTCCGGCGAACGGACCCGATACGAATCGATGCACCGCAGAGGGGCCAAGTAAAACCGGGGACGCTTAAGAGGCGTCGTTATTCAAAGTACCTCATTCAAATTAAAAAATCGCATCGATGCCCCGTAAAGAGCGGGACCGAGCATCGGACACGCGCGTCGCGTTCAGCAAACGAGTCGCCGAGTGATCGGCTCTCTCCGGGCGGATGCAAAGTTCGTCGACTTGTCGCGGCGAGGGATGAGCGACGGAGCGAGAGAGAGAGCGGGGGTCCGGGGCGTCGATAACGGGCGTTAATTGCGATTAAACGAACTGGATCGGGTCGTTCGCGGGCCCTCCGCGGCCTCCGTAGGAAATATAATTAACCCGAAGCGGACCATGTACTTGTGTGTGTGAGTCTGTACACGAAGCGATCAGTTAAAAGCGAGAGACGGCCGCATTAAGCGGTAAGCAGCGTGATCAGGGGACCACGAAACGCAAATCGACGAGCGATGATAATCGCGCGAATAAGACGTCGGGATGCTGGCCGATCGGCCGTCCGCGTTTCGTCTTCCCCTTGAACGCCGTCAGGGAAGAGCTGGGAGAGAGAGAGAGAGGAACAGCGAGAAAGAAATAGAGAGAGAGTGAGAGGATCTGGGTGGAGACGCGCAAGACCAGCCGAAAGGCTTCGGACGAGAAACGGTGTGTGACAGCGTGTAATCTCGCCTCGGCTTCGAGCCTCGCCGAAATAACAGGTTCCTCTTTCCCTCGTTCACCGCGATCCTCCGCTTCCCCTGGTCCCTCTTCGACCATCGTTGCCCCACTCTCTTCCGTAGACCGTAGTCCTCTCCTCGAGCTGCGTCGCGACCAGCCTCCTAGAAGTTAGCCCCCCACTTGTTGAATTATAATATAATTTCATCAGTTGTGCTGAATTGTGCTATATTGTGCTCGAATATTACAACTATAATATAAAAAATGAGATAAAAAATTGAATTTTCTCAATTGTGCTAGGTTGTGCCAAGATTGTGCTAAAGTATTACTTTAAAAAAACATAATAAATGAAGAAGATCTAATTAACGTTTAAGTAAGTAACAATCATCCAAACAGCATATAATCATATATCTGAGTCGTGCTAGCCTAGTACAATTTATTATTTATTATTTTTTATTAGCACAATTTAGCACAATTGAGAAAATTGTGTTTTCTCAATTTTTAATCTTATTCTTTAAATTATAGTTGTAATATTTGAGCACAATATAGCACAACTAATGAAATTATTTAATTCGACAAGTGGGGGGCGGCTAACTTTTAGGAGACTCGCGACCATGCTCTTATCCTCTCGCGCAAACTTACGATTCCGTGTCGGTAACATTATTAAGCCAACACCGACGTCATCGTCGTCGGATCATCGTCGAGCGAATGCAGAACCGGATTCTTAATGCTCGCCTCCCGTGCGCCAACCACTGCGGATATACTCTAACGCGGCGATCGCGACGCGATACGGTCCACAGTAACGAGTTTATAAAAGTGCACCGTCGATCGTAACGCTCGCGATTCCGGCAGCCAAGTCCCCGACGACTTTTGCCGGACGCTTATCTGAGACCGTTCCGCGATCAAAGCTGTCTCGAGACGTTTACAATGTAATGGAGATGCTGGGGATACCGGCTCCGCTCCACGGTTGTTACGCTACGCATGAACAGGTCACGTCCAAGCGATTGTAATTAGTCCGACGGAAGGAGAGATTGAAAATTTGTTACGGGAAATAAGAGGTTTGAAGTGGTAACCAGAGGTTCGATCGGTGTTGGCGAATTTTATGGTGAATTAATTGATTCGAGTCTAGTTCGTTCCAGACTTCGTTCCAGGGAATTGTCATCGTTCGTTTAGGATTCTGGTGAACTGACAGTCTAGGTAGCGGAGTTCTGTGGAAACGATGATAGTTTCGCATTGATTCGCGTGCGCTCTCAGTCACGCGATACGTGAGAGTTCTGATCTTCTCGGTGAGATTCTTGCGTTAGAACGATAAAGAGGAAACTGATCATACCGTGGCAAGTTCAAAGTATCGGTAATTCTAATTGGTAACCCGGAGATACGACTAATTGGCGAGCAGCCTTAAGCGAGTTAACAATGAACCACAATTTACCAGTCACAGGTATTGATTAGCTCCGCGGTTAATCGAGAAAGTCACGCTCTCGACGTCCAATCAGTCGAGCAGAACTTGGGTATAATTAGCATTGAATAGTCAATCTTCTGGCAGCGTTGTCGTGTGACAGGATTGTTGAAAATGTTTGTATTATATAGGAAATATCGAAAGTAAAGGAAACGTGTAGATAAAGAACATATGTTTTTAATTTAAAAAAATAAACAAATTACGAAACGAAGGAAAGTAAAAAAGAGAGAGCCAACAGCACGTGGTGTTCCCAGGCGGTCACCCATCCAAGTACTAACTACGCTCAACGCTGTTTAACTTCGGTGATCGGACGAGAACCGGTTTATTGCAGCGTGATATGGTCGTTGGCGATGTTATACAATTCAGAACTGAATGAAATTGGATCTATCGATACAAACAATCTCTTCTATGAAGCTCTTTCTCTTGGAAACAATGAAAAATTCTATGAACATGACCCTCATATCCCATATAGTGAGCCCCAAGGCTACAAACTTGACAATTGCCAGAACTCGGTGATAAAGATGCATCGACACGGTCAATTTGTACAAGGAAAGGTTCCCTTCCTTGAACCCTTGGAACATCTGGGAACACTTTCACCCACAAGTTTTCGAGTACCCATCGCGTGTTGCCGAGAAACAGCAGGGAATCTTCGACTGCAGCATTCAACTGCACTCTTTAAATTCAAGGCACGGAGTAATATACACTCCCAAAAACATTCCAGTGTATGTAGCCTTCTTTTGTTAAAACTAATCATCGCAGTTGATTGAGAAGCTTGTGTTTAGCAGTGAAACATATTGAAAACTAGTCATTCTAATAAAGCAATGTGTGCTCCAAAATGCACAACATTTAAATTGATGTTTTTGGCGCAACGATTTGATCCTATGTTAATAACTAAGCAATTTTGCAAATAACTATAATTTTTTCAATGTTTAGGTCTAGTCTAAGACCTTAATTAAATTATTTACAAGTTGTCGATTGAGATAAAGAAAACAGTTACTAAAAAGTTATCTTTTAAATCATTTTAATAATGAATAGAAATTTCAAAAAAAGAGAGCCAACTATTTGGCTGTAATAAACATTTAAAAATTGCATGATATTCGAGCGATAAAGAGTTCTAGAAACTCGAACTTGAACAATTCAATCGATGAAAGCTGCTAGCAAGGTTTAGTGGTTCGCTAGCTAGGAGACCAGTGATTTGGATCTGTCGTTGCGATTCCGTTGCGATTCCGTCGCTCGGCGTGGTCGGTATCACGCGCGGAAAATAAGATGTTCGTGAATAGGGTTTCAGTCTATTCGATCCGCTCGAGCGACTATTATCGTTTGTCGGCTTGCGTTCCCCGACATTGATTACGGTATACCGGCGACTTAATGCGGCTGTCCCCCGCGTTTCAGCGACCGTAGGAAATGCACGTGCCCCGTCGGCGTGCAACAACACTACGTACGGGGCCTTGTGCAGTTGCTACTCGCGAAAGTAGGTAAGAACGAGATAATGGACTCTTTGATTCTTGCTGTGCCGCGTGCACCAGCATTCCCCCACCTTCGCTCGTGTTACGATGCGCGACAAAAAACGAGTCCAACAGTGTAATTAAATCCGGCAGAGAGCTAAACCTGGAGAATATTAATTAAAGGTTGCGCTCCGTCTCTGGGAACTGGACAATGAGGAATGCGAATGGCCTTCAGCTAACGAAGAAATGTGATTCGAGTGTACAGGACGACTCATGGACGACCAGTTGATTGTGGATCTTCATTAGCTACCGCTGAAATCTCCTTTTTCCTCTCCCAATTATTTTCAAACATCCTCCTCCCGTTTTTTGCCGATCCAAAACGTTTCCTAGACTCGAAGATGCGCTGCACTTAAGTGTCCGTTTACGGGCCTCGACCATTGCAAATTGATAAGTTAATGTCCCGACCAATCTTCTTCAACAGGAGCATGCTAAACTCAGGAATTTCATAATGCAAGTTTGCCTAACGATGTTCTAACGATCTCGTAACATTATTTGAAATTAGCTAGCAATTTTTAAATAAAAAGAATTCCGATCTTGTCGGTCGTGTCGATGATCCTTCCGTGCGGTTCCCAAGTGATACAAAGTGAATTTATCCGCAACTTTGCGATTATCATCGCCGCTGCGCCGAAGGCATTTCTCTTGTCTCTTTCTCGTTGTCAGAAATCTGACAGACAGCCGGCATCCTCTGATGCTAAACGGGAGGGACAGCGATCGCTAACGTCGAAGATCCCCGACAGATTAAGTGATTTAGCACGTGAACGACGTTCGTGGAATGAAACTCATCCGCGACATACTCGTCTTCTCCACCCAAGTCATTTGCTTAAAAAGTTCGTCTGTTTCCTCGAGACGAAAACGTTATATTTCGACAGGAAATTCGTAGATTCCACGGAAACGGTCGAGATAGGGAACGCTAGGAACGTGTACCCGGATATGCAGATCGAGACGCATATTTTTCATACTTCGTTTCTCGCCGATAAACCACTTGGAATCCTGGTTTCCCCTATTTCCGGTACCAACTCGACTCTGCTCGATTTATTCCGAGATTTTTTCATGCTTGAAGTCGATGTAGTGTCTTTCTCGTTCGTGATTAATCAATGCCTCGCTTCGTTATAACGAACTAGAGATTGTATATGCATTTTGTTCGATTGTACATTTTGATGCTCGTTGATCTTTATTCTAAAATATGTGGAGGCATTATTTTCTTTGTTGCACGTGCTCGTTGATTTTTATTCTAAAATATTTGGAGGCATTTCATTAGAAACTAATGTGCTTGAGACTAGTGTCTGTAATAAAAGAAAAATTCTTCTCGATCGAAAATGAAATATATAATAAATTTCGAGATTGTACATAATATTGTATATAAAATATACAAAAATGTCTCTCTTGAGAATGATTCATATAGGGATCGAAACGTTGAGCTGAATGTTTAAATAATTGCAAATTTCCTGTTTTCTAAAATTGATCAAACTGTGCTCCGAAACCACAAATTTTTTTCATATAATTTCCATGATTACAGCCGAGCCGATTAATTAGAATTTTATCGGCGGCGGTTGATCGCCACACCTGATTTGTCGGATCTGTCCGTATAATACGAAGTCCTCGACGAACGATCAGGCGCATCGAATCATTTGTAAGCCATCAGCCGTGACACGGCCGCCATTACGCGGCTCATTAAGAAAAACATGAAGAGACACGGCTGACAGAGAGTCCGGCGACGAAGAATGTTGTTACCCGTGGTATAATGGCTGCTCCTAATCTTTATTGGCTCGGGGAACACGTCTCGCGGCCATTAATATCGGAGTCGCGTGTGTTTTATGACGTTTCGACAAGTGTAACAATCTGCCGCGGCCGCGTTTTTTAATGCTCCGCTGCTGTTAAAGCGAACCTAACTGCCGCGGTATCGTCGACATTGTTTCCGGCAAGGCCGACGGCTACCTGTTTCCACGGTGTTACCAACGCCGCCATCTTTAACGACCGTGCGCCGCGATATCTCATATTCGAACTGATCTTTCGGAGATACACTGCACCAACGTGCTCGGCTTCGACTGCCTCGAGTACGCAATAAATTCTTCTTTTTCCCCGGTTACATATTCGCGTTCGATCAAGATTAGACCGGGCAACAAGCCACTCGCAGAAACGATTCGACTTAATAACTGTCCGATCGTGAAACGACGCCTAAAAGATGACAGCGTTTAAAGGAAACGTATTTCGTCGGCGACGTGGTCGACTACCACACCGGTGAAAGTGGACCGTGTTCGTTTCGACACAGCGAACAGACAACGGAAACGCGTAATATCCCGCGAAAAAGGAATTTGTCGGTACGGCCTGATCCCCATTTTTCTTGCATCACAAAACTTACCGAGCGTTTTATCTCGTTTGCCTATAGCTCTCTGGAAAATAAATTAGAGATTGTTTCCGAGATTGTCAGACATTTAAAACTCGATCGAATATGGCGATAAAATTGATTACACGTTTCGTAAAACATTCAGCAATTTTTCTATGGTTATAGCAATCGCTCAGGAATTAATTATCTCAGGTTCCAGCGTGCCTGAGAACACGGGAAACTCCTCTCCCTACAAAATCGAGCTTGTCTATTCTGGTAGTACGTTGTCCCAGCTACTCGGACAGGAAGAATCCACGCGGGCAACGGAGTGTTGTACAGTGTCAGTAAGAAATTGATGATGACTCTCGGGAGACCGAGGACATCTATTAGTCAAAGTGGACGCACTGTCAAATCTCTATGAACTGATCGTTTCCTTCATTTCCCTTACACCGGTTTACGATGAAATATAAAGATCTCTATCAACGCTACACGGAGAGGACACACCCACGGAATATTATCTGTAACCGAAATGGAGAACCATTCAGGAGTGACGTGTGACAACAACTTTCATCAAAATACTTAATGTCACGTGTGGGTCTGCCAAAGTGTCAGGGGATACAGCTGTCTTGTCATTTTCCTACGCAACTTGGACATTTTCATGATGACTGATAGGTCATCCTCTATCAGCTAGGTCTGAATCTAGATCTAGTTCTGGGTCCAAGGAAATCAACGACACAGTTTTCACCGACATTTCACTGACTCCAGATTTGACCGACAACGAATCTGAAATCGTTGTCGCTCAAATTCGTGTCGGTTAAGATCGTTGTTGGTCAAATCTGGAGTCGGTGAAAACTGTGTCGGTGATTTCTATGGGACCCCTAGTTATAGTTGTTACAAAATAACTAAAAAAAATTCTAGTCCCGAGTGGTTCAAGAAAAGTAAAAAAGTGGTGAACCGAATTTTCATGGGGAATGGGGCTTGGCATAGTCCTGAGGAACATCGGAGGACATTGGAGAGACGGGTAAAGGGTTCAGTACCTGGCAAGGGGTGCCGAGGCGGTGGCAGGAGGAGGGGTTCGGGCCGAGGAGTAAGAAAAGACGAAGGGAGCGGGATGAGAAAAGAAATGCCACATAAATAGATGAGCTGTCGGAGCGGCGGGATTACGTATGACGGGACACGAGGACGGAGGAGGCGAGATGATATCTGGTTCGGGTAGGCACGGTGATAAATCTGTGGGCCTCTGTCAGGTGGAGGCGCGCAGGCAAAGAGCGTACGAAACGGACCGGCGGCGATCAGCTTCCTACCGCGCGCGCCTCCTTTGTCTCGTCGGTTCTCGGGATAGCTGGAATCGATCAAATCCTTACGAATTTCGCCACCGTGGAACGCGCCCCGATCATCCAGCCCCGACTTCAGAACCCGTGGCTCCTCTTCTGGTGTCTTCGCGCTCCCAACCCTCTCCGATAACGATCGAACGATAGAAGATAGCGATAAACGATCGAGCAACGTGGAATCCGACGAGCCGGTGGTTCGTGATTGATTCTGCGCCCCGATCGAACTATCGAGGGACGATTGAATCGATCGATCCGGAGATCGGTTGATTTCTTTTGTGGCGAATTTATGTTCGGCTGATCCGGAGGCCTGCGGAGAGTTTGGCCGGACCGATATCGGTGGAAGTCGATAGGGATTGCTTGGAAAAAAAGGTTTTCATTTGTTCTTTATTTGTCTCGATAGCTGACATGCCAATAAAAGCAACACGGTGGACTAGTTGATTGAGTTGATCGATCGATCGGATTGGCCTAGACAGTTTTGCTCGTGGGTATTGTGACACGTGTGGACGAGTTCATTGGTATCGGTGAATGTTTCTGTTGCGAAAAATTGATTCGAGAAGATGGAGTTGAACTGTTCACCGTTCACGAACGAAAATTTTCGCAAGAAACCGTGACAGTCTCTCGCATGAGTTATTTTCATATTCTCACATAGTTATTTTCCACGGTAATTGGGAATAGTCGTGTTCGCGCTAGGAGTCAGCTATGAATCTTGCCCGAGCGCGCGAGGAAAATCTGCGGAATGAGAAAGCCCGGCTGAAGTCGCATAAATTTCGCGAGCGAGCATTCCGACAGCGCCGTTTCTGCGTCCGCAGGATATTCCGCAAGACATTTACCGTCGATCTAGTAGATAAATATCCATCGTTCGGTTCCCCGCGCGCTCCTACAATCTGCTTCCATAAAATTCTAGCCGCATCAACTACGCCCATTTTTTTCATATCTACTATGAGAATCGGGATGGCGGAATGTGGTGAACAAGAATCGCTCGTTATCTCTTTCGTCATCCAGATTCTGCGACGGTTTACATGTCGTTCGTATTCTTCGTTGCTTCTCAGACTGTTCTAATTACTTTTTTTAATTACGTAGTAGGAGAAACATTTCAAACATCTGCTGCTAGGTGGGAGACACATAAAAGAAATTTTTAAAAACAGAGATGAATGTTTAAATAATTGTAAATTTGCTGTTTTCTATAATCCATCGTGCTTGTGCGCCAAGATCACAAAATTTATTATATATGAAAGCTGATGATTTTCGAGGCCTGATTGGCGAAGAATTTCGGCCGATCCCGTCGTTGAAAGTTTTAAGATCCGGTGGTGTTCGTTTTCGTCGATTAAGGGAAGGTTCCTCGAATCCTAAGCAGTCGGCTGATCCGAAGGGATCGGACGTTTGTCAGTCGAAACGACAGACGGTATAAGGAGCTGGTTCGTTGGGCCAGCCCGTAACATCGAAACGCTCATAATCCCCGAAAAGAGAAGGCCGACGGGGAACGAAACGTTTTAATCCGTAAACACGTCGTTCGTCGACGACGATACCGCCCTCGGGTCTGAGCGGGGTCCTACGCGACTATAATCTCCGGCATTTCGGCCACGCACACGCGCCCCATCGCGCGCCCGACGAACCCTCTTTCGAACCGTCTTCGAACCGTCCCCAGAACCGTCTTCGAACCGTCCGCGATCGCATTAGTCGCGCCTTACCTCGCTCTCTACCTCTCTCGAGAATTCCGAAACAGAGCCGGTCAAACGGATTCCGGTGACTCGAAAAATCCAGATCAACCGACGCGAGTCGCCTGGCCCGACCGCCGGAATTAATGGTGAGCGCTCGAGGGCGTGCTTTAAATTTGGAACAAAGCAGCCACCGACACTCGCCGCACACCCGGGTGTTAATTTATGCCCGGTCGTCGCCGAACTAGAGTCGATTCCGAATTATCTTCGCCATCGAAACCCGAATCGCTTCTCTTTCGCCTCGTTTCGCCGCAGAATCCCTTTCGCCGGTTATTTCGCTCTCTTTGGAGAGCACTCTAATTGACTGCAACGCTCTCGAAAAGACTGCTTCTATCGGATGCAATTTATTATTGTCGAAAGTGGTGTCCAAAGTGGTTCCTTTCTAACCCTCGTCCATCCCAACTCAGTTTCTCCCTGGCGCAGTGAAATCAAATTACCGTAGAACGTACGATTCATTTAGAATTCAGACTTTAGACATCTTTATTAGATTAAACGAAACCAACCGAAGTGCCGTTTATGAGAACGGACACATATACGGCTGGCTCGTTTATTTAAAAAAGAATCAAATTGTAGTGGCCTTCGACAACAAATTGGCGAAGATCGAAGGACGAACACTTTCACCTAATTTCGTTCATTGTTGATCCGTGTGCCTCGAGCAAGGACATGTTGCATGATAGACATGTGTCAGTTTTTGCAATGTTGTGTCCTTGGTTGTTTATGCTAATATTTTAATCTTCTCTGCTGGCAATTTACCGAATTCCTTTCGAAATTGCGTAGGGGCTGCAGGGTATTTCCAATAGTTTATGTATTTCAGATTTATCGAATACTTTATGGAGACAAAATTATTTAAAGGCTAGCTGATCCGACAGAGAAGTTGTCCTATCCAAATTTCAAGAAATTTTTTTAATAGTTTGGAAAAACGAATTTAACCAACAATGATTTTGACTGACAATTTTTTTCAATTTTTCATTTCACAAACAATCATTCATCAAAATTTCAACATTCAATTTTCAATTTCAATTTTAGATTCATTGTCGGTCAAATTTGATGTCGATCAAATTCGTTGTCGGTCAAATCTGGAGTTGATGAATTTCCATGGTACCCAAACCATTCAGAAACAGTGCGCCACGGAAGGAGTTAAAACAGCACCATAAACCACAGTAATAAAAAAACCAGTAAACACTGTTCGAACGGCAAGAAAATGTCCTGTGAAGGATCTCCGGTTACCACACATAGTGACCGCAGGATCATTAGCGAACCTCGAATGACCTGGACAAGGTTCAGGCCGCCGCGAGCCGGGCTATATGCACCGGTCCGTTGAACGTCTCAATTTGGGATTCGGTTCGGACAGATTCCCCCGAAAAATCTCGCGACTCCCGCGGCGTGTCCGCGTCATAATCCTGTGTTCAAGGTAAGCCCGCTGGGTGGGATCGGGGCAGGCAGCTCACCGATTCGGGCGCGGGTCCCGACAAAAGGTGTTGAGAGAGAAAAAAGGTGGACGGAGCGCTAGAACGAAAGAGACAGAGAAAAGAGAGAGAGTCGAGCGGCAGAAATCGGCGGCTCATGTGTGCCCGATCATGGCAAAAGCAAACACACGTATCGTCTACCGAGGCGGAAAGGGGGGTTTGGTGGAGGGCAGAAGACACGTATCGCTTAGGGAAGAAGAAAGGAGACGAAGAAGGTCGGTGGTACTTGTAGCCAGCCGGGGTATAAAGGTTAATGAGCGCGCAGGCGCAACCTATTATTTCAGTCTGTTGGGTTCCTGCCCCCTCCCTGTTTTCTGCTAGTCATCGTCCCTCTCGTTCCCTCCGCTTGCTCACCTTCGCATCGTCCTTTTCACCCTTTCGCCTGCCCCCTACCCTCCGGATTCCTCTTTCTCCTTCGCGGTCTTCGTCCCGCGAACGCCGAACCGCCGAGGGCGGCACGAACCGATAGAACGAGAGGAACGAGAGGGTGTGGGAGAGCAAGAAAGACGGTCAGAGACAACGAGAGCCGGAGCCCGAAGAGGTAGGAATCCGAACGAGAAAGAGGAAAGAGCGAGGATCAAGCCGCGGAGGAAAGGGCAGCGAGCGTTCCCAGGAGAAGGGAGAAGTGGCAGACCTTGAGCTGCCACGAAGCTCTGGACGTCTTCATCCTGCCTCAAGCTGTGCTCCGAGAGAGCGAGGCAAGAGCAAGAGAGAAGGAGAACGAGCCGATCCGGTCGCTCTATCGCTCGCGCTCTCTTCCTCTCCTCTGCTCGACGGAGTTTCACGAAATCCTTTAAATTCGTACGTACCGCGGATTGGCCGGCGTCAAAGGATGCCGGCTTTGATCAACGGGACTCGGGCCGCCAGCGGCGACCTCGAGAAATCGCGTGATCCGCATGCTTCTTCCCCTGGACACACGCTTTCTTGACGTTTCGGGTCTCTCTCTCCCCCCCCCTCTCTCTCTCTCTCTCTCTCTCGAAGCTCGTCGGGCTGTTAGAATCGCTAGACGGCGAACCTAAGTTTTTTCTTTTCACCGAGAGCTGTTCGGACTTGAACTTCTCGATGGGTTCTCGGTATGCCGCTCTACATGAAGGGCATCTCCTCCGGGTTATTTGCAATATGCTACCTCCGAGACACGCTCGCGGAATCCGTTCTTAACCCTCGTACTTTCCTCAGCGTGAAGATTCACCCATTTACTATTTTTATATGCTATAAAATGATTGGTTTTCCTCTTTATCGGAATTAACAAAGGTTCTCATTCGATCACCGAAGTTAAACAATGTGGAACGTGAATGGGGTGGATGGATGACCACCTGGTGAAACCCAGGAAAGTGACCCCGGGGTGCTTTTCACGTGGTGTTGGCAAAAGGTGGTTCGGAACCTACAGTAATAAACATTAGGTTCCACTGAAAATTAGGCTGAAATTAGGAAATAGGGAGAGTGAAAAGAATGGGGAGATTGATAAATGGATTTGAAACCCTGCGAGAAGCAAATAATTATATACACTCTTTATCTGTATTATGGGACGTGTTTCTCTAAAATGTGACGGGATAAGTAAAAAGAAATTTATTAGTTTAATGTGTGAGGCAACAATGGGTGAGAAAACATCGTGGAATCTTTCATGCAACTATTTCTGAGGAGTGTACGAGGGTTAACAGGCGAGACTTCCCACAGTGTTGTGAGTTGTGGGTACTGTTGTATTCCGGATACTTAATATAGTATCATGGCATGCAGGGATACGAAAAATACAATACATCATAACATATTAAAATTTCATCAAAATCGGAGTACGTAGACTTTTTCTACATAATCGCCATTATTTCTTTTACTCGGTGTAGCTTCTCGCGAGTTTGCTACTGTGGAAACGAAGTCGTGTGCTTAGGCATTGTCTGTGAATAGACCTCGTGGCGCAAGGGGTTAAATATTTTCCTCTGATGGAGGGTAACGTCCCAACAAAGAACAAAGACGTCATTGAGACTGTCGGAAGATCTGGTTCCCGTGTGTACACCAAACATTTCTACGAATTCCTAATCAGCGTGTCCATTGTGCCCGGTCACGTCTCTCGAGCGCCCTCCACGTCAAAAACTTCACATGCGTGTGTTGCTGGTCTATCGAGGTCGCTAGACAAACCGGGCACCCTCTGTCTCTCTGTTTGCCGTCGGGTCCACGCGTTCTCCTCCGTCCGTCGAGATCCGTAGAAGGCGTGTACGTGCACGTCAGCCGGCCGGCAAAACGTATCTATTCGAGGGAGCGACGAGAATGGACGCGTATCTCTGCACGCGAGCAATGCCATTGTGCTCCCCTCGGCGATCGGGGGAGGGGGACACATCCTGGACGTTCCAGCGCTGCAACGACGCGTCGACGTTACAAAGGGCTGGGTCGGGATAGGTCAACCGCGAGTACGTATTCTGGTCCTCCATCCCCGAGGCCCGTGCGTGCACGTGCACGGCCAGTGTTTAGAGTGTTTTCGATGAGAGATCCATGCTAGAAGTTTGACGGACAACCGGTGGGAAGCTACGGAGGAGCCTCGCGTGGGAAAACGGATTCAATATTTCAGATTCCTCCACTCCCAAGCAAATTTTTCGTCGCTCCCAGAACACCGCTCGCGATCTCTGATTGACACGTTGACAACTGACGGGTAATATTTACACTATGCACGGGATCGTAGATCTTCAGGCTCTGAAGCTGTGCTTCACATACACAAAGTTCAATGCAATTTAAGCATCTGTTCAACGATTGTGTCAAAGAAGTATATTCAAGAATATGTAGAATAAAACTGTTATAAAAATGTCAAAAGAAAATGATTAATAAAAACGGTACCGTGATCTCTTCAGGCTCTGAAGCTGTGCTTCAGATGCAGGAAGTTCACTGCAAATTAAGCGTCTGTTCAACGCTCATCTCAAAAAAGTATGTTCAAGAATATATAAAGTAAAACTGTTATGAAATTGTCCAAAGAATGCAGGAAAATGATCAACGAAAACGGGACCATGAAAAAGTGCTAAACAATCGACAGCAGGAGTGCTCCCCAAGAATGGGAAATCCATTCACCAGCGTATCATCTGCGCAAACATGCGATTTAGTAAAAATTCTGAAGGCTTTGCACCCCAAGTTCTCACCAGAGCATCATTTTCTCGAAAAATGCTCCCCTCGCCGGTAAAGAAGTCAACCGAGAGGTGCGCGTTAGCCGCGAGAGCATTGTCTACGACGCGTTTCAGTTTGTCCCGGGTCCGTGAGCAAAGGTGGACCACGAGGATCGTTTGAAAGGGGACACCCTGTACGTGGGCCCTTCTAGGTCGCGGATCAGGTCGGTTCCTTTTGTGAGGCCGATACACGTCACACGACGCGGTGCATAGGGGCAAGGGTGCCAGAAGAGGGTGAGATTTAATGCAGTTCCCCCTCGTCTGTCCCCCCCTCTCTTCTTCTACGCTCTTCGTTTTGCTCTCTTCGCGCGACCTCGGAGTCGCTGCACGCATCCTCCGGCTCGCTCGATTCGCTTTTGTGGCAACCGTTAAATTGGCTCTTCGGGGTACGCATCTGTCGCTAATACTATGGCCGACGTGGCTCCTCCGGCCGGGCTTTAAAAATACGTTCGCCGCGGGTTTCCTCGGCCGGTCTCTTCTCCCGAAAATAGAACCCGCGTTTTTAGGCTCCCGGGACCTGTCAAAGTTGATTTCCGTGCGCGATACACGCGACGCGACAACTTGCCTCGAAACGACGTTTAAGCTCCTGAGAGCACGTACCTCGCATCCGCTTCGGAAAGGATTTAAGATACCTATCGAAGCCCTTTCGAAGCTGAGAAGATTTACGTGACGACTGTAAATCATCGACGTCCGCTTTCAATATTCTCCCCGTTTGACGGAGACCATTTTTAGTAGCGACCAAGAATGGCCTCTCTCCGCGGTACTTAAGAAACTGTGTCGTTATTCCTGCACTGACCTCACACGGTCTCTCTGACTATTTAATTGATTGGTCACCCATCAACGTCGCCGGTAAGAAAAAGATTCGAAATAAATGATATCTCGTGGAATTCGTTAGATCATTCGATAAATAGGTACCATTAGGAAACGAGCCTTTCGCGGCGATGATAATAGTTAGTTAGAATCATAGAAGACCGAGGAATAAATTTTAATGATCCCCGGACACCGATGACCAAAGGAAATCCCTCGGACTCGCATTACCTACGTTTTAATTAGCCGTTCTAGTATCTCGGACTCGCATCTCAGTTCCGCGGGGTCAACGCCGTCAGAGGAGCTAGGTCATCCTCTTTGCAGCTGCTAAGAACTAGTTAATTACCATTGAGGTACTTCTTCTTCCCAGCACGATCCGCGTTTAATCTTGCTGCGATCAATTTTATCGCGATTTCGTTTCAATACTGGCGATCGTTCGCGTCTATCAAGTTTTCTATCCAAAAGGGGATAAACTGTCTTAATTTTGAAGACACCGTTGGAGAACCTTGCTCCACATTCCTCACACAACCTACGTAGAAGATCCAACGGACTCGTAGATCCAAACTGAGGAGCCTAGACACAAGATCTAATTCAGAAATTCCTAGATCTATAGATGGAAACTCGGAGATCTTTCGATCCGGAGAGAGTGTCTTGTGTCCTTGGATCTGGTAATCCCTTGGCTCAGGTCTATATGGAGATTAGTGCTCCCAATTTAAGCATCTCCTTTTCTCTAAAGTGGTCTTCATCGTTAACCCTCATACTCTACTCAAAAATAGATGTATAAAAGAGACTTGTATAACAATTCACCCATTTTTACCACCGTTTTATTTTACACGTTGAATCAACACATTATGATTCATTTATAGCGTCACATCTCGAAGAAATACATCTTTCGATGCAGACATGAAAGGATAAATAATTTTACCATATGTGAAACTATTGAACGGGTGAATTTTCACCCAGAAGAACGTACGAGTTCCTGCTAGAAGGCTGGTTTTGATTCTAGCTAAGATTGTGTCCTGGATTTCTGTGACAGTGGTCTTCGAGACCCGATCGTATCCGGGCCGTGTATCAGGTTGCTTCTGTGTCGAAGTTGCGAGCCGAATTACGAGCGATCATCGATCGCGTCTCGGGCTCATTAGGCCTAGTAATTACAATCTTGTCGTGGGCATCACTCCGACTGTGTTACGTAACGAGCACAGGCGCACCTGCGAGATCGTGACGATATTTCACCGTTTTAATCAGCCCCCTGTCCGGTGTATCGCCTCGAGATGATCGGATACGCGGAAACCATCGGCCGTTCCGTGATTAGAGTGTACAGTAACTTCCTCCTAAGCCCTTTTCTGCGATTACTTTGAGCGACACGGGTGCTGCCGGTTCGTGAGTTCTCTCGTCGAGCTTCCACGAGGTCTCCCCTGAAAATTCTTGTTCCTCCGCGCACGGGGATATCTGGAAAAGTGATCGCCTACCTCCCGGTATCCTACTTTCGAGAGTTATGCCTCTCGTTAGCTGATGGCAACGCGTGCGTAAATCGCGAGCCCTATGCGCTTCATTAGGGAAACCGTTTTCGAGTCATTAACGGTTCCTCTTCCTCCGATGAAATTACGTAGCCTGCGATGGGAGATTGCGCCGCTTCCTCTTTGTAACACGACGAATTATCTTCGCAGACGTTCACCCGGGTAACGAGTCCTCGTCGAGTGTATCGTTCGATCCCGAAGTCGCGAGCAATCTTCCTACCAGAGCTCTCTCCTACAATTTTCCACGGAGAAATGCTCTGGCGAACATGCCGTGATCGTTCACCGAAACAGACTGGAATGTGGATCGAGACAGTCGACGAATATTTTTGATTTCGATCAAGACATTCATTAGTCCCGTTCATTAGTCAAACGTCCTAATACTTTCGACCCGCGCCGTAAGCTCGGGGACCTCCGCAGCGTATACCTGACCAAAGATTAGCATCTGATGATCCTTCACTCTGCGGACTTCTCCGGCTGACTTATAACGCCGGAATAGACTGCGACAAAATCTACAGGTACGTTCGAGTGAATAGTTTTTAGGAAGAAGAGATCTGTCCATCGGTCGCCGTGGATTCCCAACTGAGAGCTCGCGAGAAGTAGACTGTGCGAAGAACGCAATCCCAAGAAAAATATCATGTAAACAGGAGCCAAGTTCTATGTGGCCGTAAAAAGTTGTGAAAAGAAATACCTCTTGCAATAATGAAACAAGCGTTTGTAAAAATTAGGTTAAAAAAACGCTATTTAATTCTGAAAGAATTACAGGGGGGCTAAATTATTTAAACTTGGCCACTACCTAATATTTGTTTAAAAATGTAACTCTTTAAAAATTAAACAGCGTTCTTTTAAATTAATTTTTACAAACGCTTTTCTCAATATTGCAATAGGTATTTTTAAGCTAACAAACTTGGCCGGTGCAGTACCGTGCATCTAGATACGTTAAAGGAACAACTCCTACCCAAAACGACCCCTGGACCCCCAGACAATCCGAGAAACCTCGGGCCACAATTCTCGAACACATTTCCCCGGAAATCGGGGGTTGAACCTATGAATATTTATATACTCGCCGTTTAATCTAGTTTCACGAGAGCGATCGTGGCTCGCCACCGGACCGACAAAGTCCGAATCATTATGTCCGGCCCACGCATTCTTTCCGCGGCGCGGCGGTTGGAGGAGGCCTCAGCGTCTCTTTTTGATCGTGGTCGAGAGAGTTGAGGCGGCTGCACCGCGCCCGTAGAAAAGAGGAACGTCCGCGAGGCTCGAAAGGGAGAACAGAGGGAGGAAGAGATTGGGGAGAAAGAGAACAACTCGGAGGACGAACAAGACGAAGAAAGAGGATAAGAGAGAGAGAGGTGGGGAAGAAGGATGGAGGAAAGAGAGGGATGGGAAAGAGGGAGAAGGGCGGCTATACGCCGCGCCGGCTGCACCGGCGGTCGAGGTGGTCCGAGCTCTGCTGGTGGCCTGCTCTCGCACTTACACACTCGATCGCACATTCGATCTTGGGTCGCGAGGCATCGCAGACGACCTCGGACCCTGCGTCACCGGCTACGTGGAAAGAGGCCTGGAGACTAGCCGACGCTGAAACCGAGAACTGGATCGGCTGTACCTTCGGGACTAGCGCATACTATCGGACTCTTCTATCGGTACACGGTTTAATCGATGTCGTAAACGGCCCCGGTCGCAGCCATTTTATCCCTGAACAGGTGACGACCGACCGATTCCCATGCTCATTAAAATAGCCACTCGAGAAAATTAATCAGTGATTGTTCGTTTCAGTCTTTCAACATGATTTTCCTGATCTACATATTTATCTTCCTGTTTTATTCGTCACATTTTTCATTTTTCACATTTTGTTCAATTAGGATGAATTAATTCAAAAAAGACAATTTTTATGTTTTGTTTAACCCACATACGCTCCTAAAACATAACTGCATAATCAACACATTATGTTTCATTTACAGCATCGCATGAATAATTTTTAATGGATGAATATTTCGCCCTGAGGAACGTATGATGACGGTTAAGGGGAAAATATAATGAAGAAAATTAAAACATTTAAAATTAAATTTATAAAATTTATAAAATTAAACATTTTCAGGAAAATAAATAGTAAGACAAGACATTATTAGTTTACTACAAACCAGATCTGTAGACTGTATCCGATATGATACGCTATGGCAGGAAAGGGTTGAACACTATTTCTTTTCAGCGTGTCTAACTGATCCGGAATGGTTTTTCATCGAGTTCCACCGATGCATCCCGAATCGGCTTTGGAATTATGTGTATCACATGTTCCAGGCCCGTGTACGGCTCGACCGGACGTCGTTTTCATACATCATATTCGACAAGAGTATAATCTGAATGCACGGACTCGGCGAAGAGGGGACGAGGCAGATATATATTTCTCTTGGCGAACCACGAACGCCTAGCGATCAAAGAATCCGCGCGGAACGGGCCGCGTGCCGGCTCGGCTTGTTTTTCTATAACGGGCCGCGGGGGTATCGTTAATCGGCGACTCTGATTTAAGAATATCACCGATGCCGTCCATTGTTTCCAGTCGACGTTTCCTGGCTCGCGGCCCTGGGGAATGCCGGTAGATCGCGGGGCCCCCGCGTGGGCGTCGATCGGCTCGCGTTGGCTGCCGATCGCAGAGAGATCTCCTTCGGTTAAATCGCGGGACACGGCACCGGCCATAAATTTCAATCGCGTACCTTAACTTCTAATCTCGGGACAGGCCTGCCAACAGGCACACGCGACGATTTCACTGACGCAAGAAAAATCGACCTCCTCCGATTTCGTTTCGCTACGCTATCACGCCCAAAAACACATCAATCGTTTTACGCATTTATCACATCTACGATTCCTTACCCGAGAAATTGCAATATTAATTGAAAGGCAACGAGGAGAATGAACTTATACGTGTAATGGAGACGATGGTTCAAAAGGCGAGACAGAACTAGTTAAAAATATTTTGTTAATTAGATAGATTATATTTAAACGCACCGATGTATACCATTTGAATATATGGGTTCTTGCTATGTTTATTTATCCAAGGTGTAGCTCATTGGATCATGCAGGAATACGAAAAATTCAATACGATACTAGCGACAGTCTTTTGCAAATATTTCGAGAACTAAAAGCGACCCCCCTATATTGGAAAAGGAAAAAGTTGTTCAAAATGTCAAAATCTATAACATATTAAAATTTCATCAAAATCAGAGTACGCAGACCTTTTCTACATAATTACCGGATGAAAATTAAAGCTATACATACGGAATTTTTCTGCCGATCCGTTCGACGAAACGAGAATGATTTTCGCGTGATATCCGGTTAATTGCCGGTCGGTGAATGTCGCGCGGGAAAGAGGGAGATCTGTATGGAGATCGTTGTTAATCAAGAAGAGACCACCATGACCAATCCGGTGCCAGAAGGAGCCGCGAATTAAAGTCTCGGCAGAGTGGAGAACACGATTTTACGAGCGGAGGATGTCCGCGGTGGGGCTAGCAGGCCGCATTAGCCTAATCGTTCGAGGCCGGTCTGCCAAATAAATTGGCTGATTTGCATGGGAATTAGGAATCCCCCGTGGACCTCGGGCAGGTACCCGTGCGCGAGTCGATCTATCGCGCGGCCCATCGACGTCCGGTGTCTCCGATTCTTGCGAGACCTCCTCCACTCTGGTTCGCCAATCTTCGTCCTTTTTTTCCTCTTTCACTCTCCACCTTGCATTCATTTCCGTGCATTTTTCGATCGCACAAGATGCTCGGTTTACATGTATATGTATGCAAGAATTCCGTGGTTTCTTCAAGACTCGAGGAAGTCTCACCATCGACGGAATTTCGATGATCAGATCGGATCGTGTTGGAGGTCCTTATTTCAGACGTCGGCCGTGGTTAAATCTTCTTTTATAGGGGAACTCCGTTCCTTCTTTTTTTATTCCTGCGAGAAACAAGATACGATCGCTTTGCCCGTAGAAAATTTTTTCGTAAACACTTTCTTCCCGGGAGTGTCGAAGAATTTCATCGAATACTTTGCGCGAAAAAGACTGTACCCGGTTGTCCGATAAGAAGCCTTGATACCTAGTCGAGAGAATTCGGTATGCGAAAGAATACAATCATCCATACAATGCAAAACGTATTCTCATCTTTCTAACGCGTGCGACTCCGAGGAACGCCAACGTCTTCCGGTAGACATCAGCTTCCATTTGATCCGACATGCTTCATGCTTCGCGTATTTCAACTAAATCAAATCTTTCTTCGATGCAATTTTATAGCTACTACAAGAGAGACTTCCTTCTGCAAGTCCGGAACGTATTCGAACCGGTGAATTAATGTTCCGCAGGAATACTTTCCATATCGCCGTGAACACCTGCGACCGAGAAATGCACGGAAACAATTTTGTACTGTTGCGAAGCATTGAATAAAATTTTTAATAACCATCCACTAATCAGCCATAAACGGCGAAATAACAAATCAGGATCCGAGCTTGAGGATAACACTGAACGGTACACGATTAGGTACCGGCTGATGGAAGTAGAAACGACTATAAGTAACCGATTCGCTGGAGCGTGCACCAACCATAAAAGATCGCTCCTTGAATTCGACGATTCTTATCCCATCGTGAAGTCCCTTGGTCACGGGAGTCTCAGAGCAGTAAGAATATCTTTATTAAGACTGTAAGAAAGGTCTCTCAGGCGAGAAGTCGTCGAGTGAGTTTCCGTTTACGGCGAGCGGAGTGTCGCGGAGGAGGTTCGCGAAAATAATGCGAACTGAAAATCGTCCTGATAGAATGATCTGATGGGTGTACAGGTTTATAATGTATAGAGAATTAATTTTTATTGGCGCACGGTTCGATCAATTTCTACACGCTAGCAATTGTAAGCAAATCCATGCGCAGCTAAAAATTAATTCTAATTATCTTAATATTTCAATCGAAAACTAAAATTACCTATATTTACAATGTATTTCATTTGTTAAGAATAAAGATCCCTAGGCTGTGTCAATGATTCAGTCAGAACTACTTAAATTTGAAAAAAAAATTTATATTAAAATTTACATAGAAAATTAAATATTATTGAGGATAATATTTTTAATTTATTACAAAAATTATAAAACGTTCTAAATCTTTAATTAGTTTATCTCTATTATTCTCTAGGAGTGGGCATTCACACGTAGGACTGCTGACCAGATTAATTGTAGAGACTCATTAAAATTATAATAATTTGAACGAGCTCTACAAATCCATACCGACAATTATCTAGTTAGTCTCTGACGTCCCAAAGCTTTGTTTGTCCAAGTGATTAAAGGATCGCTCCCACAAATCATCTTTGAAAGCTGCAGAGAGCTGGTACTTTTGAAAAAGGATGAGGTTGTGATGTATTAATAATTCTTCGGTTTCGCCGAGAGACAGTGGCGTGCTCTATGACATTACCTCGGCGAATTATCGATCATCGAAATTATCCACGGATTCCATTCGATCCTGGTCGATAATCCATGCTTGAATAATTCATCGCGCGGTAAACCGACGCGCAGGGGATTAAGAAACGTTAATTACCATAATTTCTCCTCGGAATTCTCCTCTAGAATCTCGGATCGGGGGTTTGGGTGCGCGCACGGCGCGACTACACTCCGCAAAAGCTAGCCTCCTCTCTCCCCGTGTAGTGGTGCGGCGCAAACATGCGTAATGGTGGCGGGCGTACGGGCAATTAACATAATATTACCCATAACACAGCGTTCCTAATGGGATATTTATTGCGGGGTGCTCGGGCCGGTGCCCCCTCCACTTCTCGCGGACCAAGTGCGCCGGGAGAGATCGTGCGAACCGATCTCGGGCTTCTCGGCCCCTTGGGATCTTCTTCTCACCTCGATTATCGCCGATTTTTCTCCCCCTTTTCTCCCGTTACCGTGCCTCGATCCTCGCGAGCAAGATCGACCCGGTGGACACACCGAACATGCGAGTCTCTCGACGGTGTTACCGTTTTGCGGGCGCCGCTCGGACATCGTCCGATTCTTCGATCGGTTTTGCCGATAGCTACCATTTTGTTGCATCATGATTAATGGATGAGCTTCGGCATTACACACCGTTCTTCTTTTAATTCATTTTTTATCCGACGCGCGGATCTTTATCAACATATTAATATTTATGCCGGCGATCCCTCGGGAAATTGGTAGCAAGGTAAACTCGCGTCTATCGAGGATTCTATCCGACTGCGAGCGAGCCGAACAAGTTTGAGTTTGTAAAATTTTTTATCAAAGCGATTTTGAAGAATGTAATCAGCCCAAAGAGATTTCTTTCTAATTTTTAGTCAACGGTACTGGTATAGTTATTTATTTTGTTGGTATATATTTAGACTGGTACTGGTGTAAGTGTCAATAACAAAAATATATATATATATAAAGCAACATTATTGCAAAATTGCAGGACCAGTAAAAATGAGTGGTCTGGTAAATTTAGCGTTAAATAGCAATCGTTATGTTCGGATTTTATCCTGTCCCTTATCTCGTCGCAACATCTTCGTGTTCTCTCCTCGCAATATTACCCGCGATCTCCATATTTAACGAACGAAAGTTGAAGCAAGTTCTATATAGCCGAGCAAAGGAATTTCGAGGGGCTTGAACAAGGTTCCCTTAATTGCACAATAGGGTTTGAACCATGAGAAGTTTTCATAGGGGCTGTCACGCCGGCGGATCGCTTAAAATCATTAGAACTTTCTTCCCACATCCAATTAGAAGCAATTTCTCTTTCTCCCGGCAACGGAGTGTATCGTCGTTGCACCAACGAGGTTAGGCGGCGAGTTCAGTGAACAGAAAACGGTTTGCGAGCCGCCGCGGCACCGTAAACAGTGTCCTCGACCGCCATTTTGCGAACGAGGAAACAGGGGCGGCTTGCACGGTCGGTTGTTTCGCGTTAGAAGCGACTTTTTAGCCGGTGATTCTCCGCGGCGAGCCACCATGGAAACAACGACGTTTGCCGACCGCATTTACGGTGCTCGCGGGAAAAGGAGGCGGTCGGAAGGGATTACCGGCGGTTTTACGGCGGTTTTACGGTCGCCATTATCTGTGCCGGATTCCCGAAACTCTACGAACCTCGAAGGACGCCGGTGGACCGGCCTTCTTCTTCGAGATAGAGTTCTCGTTAAGCGGGAACAGAAACCGTCTCGAGTGTCCTTTTCGAGTGTACCGGACGCCTGTTTGCTCTTAGTTCCTGGTTCGAGATAGATAGAGAGCGAGAGAGAAAGATTCCGCGGTCGTATCTCACTCCCAACGAGCCTTGATAACGCTAATTAGCCACGGACAGACCGCTATCTACCTCTCTCTTTCTGTCTCGATGTTTCTCGCTCGTTTCCCCATGCAGGATCTGTTTCTTTTTAAGGGGTTTTAAGTGGAGTCGCGCGTCGCTTGTCCTGCGCCGCGTTCTGTCCTTTTATAGCGGCTTTTAAGCGGTGTTTCCCTCGCGAGAACGCTTGTCGGCCGGCGGATACGGCGTGTTCCACTGCGCGAAAATTGTCCTCGAGGTATTTCAGATGCGCCTCTCAGCCGCGGGCGCGGTTGATCGTTCCCGACAGCACGTTTCTCCGTGACTTTGTTTCTTATGGGACTGTAAAATAACGTGACCGTGGCTCCGTTTCGGGAAGAGAAACTCGATGAACCTGTGGACGAACTGGTTCCACCTCTGTTTTATCGGAACGACTTACTTCGCCAAAAAACTGACACCCAACGAAGTTTATGGAACCGCGGGTAGGTATTGGAAACCGCTGGTAACTCTTGCGGCATTTTTTGGAAATTATATAACATCGCGGACAATGTTATTTCAGTTATCGATCGTGCGATTGTTAAAAACAAAAGATGTATTAATGTTCTCGACACAAAATTTTGAAGCTCGGTTAAAATAGAGTAAGCAGGTTTGATACGTGGAACTGGAGAGCTGGTAAAATAAAATAGTATAATTTTAGAGCAGCTATGGTAGGGGGTATAATTCCCAGTTCCGCGTTTTCATATTCCACTCCGTTCCCGTGCGGTACGCGGTGAAAGTCGGGGCATTAAATTGTACTGTTTATAAGAAGACAGCTGCTCACGATATTTTAACCGACCGTGGTCGTCCTTCCACATGTTCCTCGGCCACAGGGGACCGGCCAAAAAAGGGTTCGAGGGATCGCGTTTGTGTAAACACCGAAACGGAACGCGGTCGCGTATGAAATGTGTCCAACGTGTTCCCGACGTGACACGAGGAGTCCGTTGCATTTATGGTCTTGGTCTGTCCACAAGTGGCTGTGAATTGAGAGTTAAATAATCTGATTCGGCCGGCCGGGAGTGTTTGCTTTCCTTTCAAGAGTGTTTTACGAGGTCAAGTATTGTTCAGAAAAAATGTTTCGAGCACGGTGGAACAACAAACTAGAAGCGAGTGCCAGAATCACATATTCGCATATGTGTTGTATAACAAATTAACACGTAGTCCACTTGTCCCTCGAGTGGTGTTAAGTTCGGGAAACAAATTCCAACAAAAATATCCTGTAAACAGGAGCCCAGTTCTCTATGGCCGTAAAAAGTTGTGAGATCAAATAAAATACGGCCGAGTTCGTTAGCGTTCGTAAAAATTAGTTTAAAATTACAAACTCAATGGGAAGTACCCAAAAGGTTTTGATGATCTGTCAGTTAGTCAGTCAGTGTCATATTTAACGATTTTTGAGGTTCTATATTTCGGAACCTACTAATGTTGGAATATTAATGTTTTAGATATGTTAGAGGTGTTTCGTAAACGCTTCGCGAGGTTCACCCTGGTAAAACTTATTTTTCCTCCAATTCCAGCGTCTCCCAATAAATCGTACGAGGGATCGTTCGGAGCCTTTCCCCGATCGATTATCGCTTCAAGCTTATAGCTCCTCCTCTATTTGCTCGCGCGCGTGGAACGAAGAGAGAATGTGTGGGGTGGGTCGAGGTGGGAAGGAGTTCGGCGTAGAGGCTAAATACAGGTTCGAAAAGGAGAAACGAATTACCTACGAATCGGCTCCGCATCCCCTTTTTATTCATTGCTCAGTGGTCCAGCCAGGAGCGGTTCCTTTCATCCTCTTCTTCCACCTCGGTTGGGAAAACGACTACAGTCCTTTCGCCCAAAGCGGCCCACCTCGCTCGCTCCTCTTCTCTCTCTCTCTCTCTCTCTCTCTCCGTCTTCCTTAGTCTCTCTTTCACTCGCATTCTGTCTGGCTCTCTTTCTCGTTCGTTTCGGTCTCACGTGGCTCGGTTCGCTCTCTTCCCGTCCCACGAACGTCTCCATTAGAAGCCGTCGCGCCTTCGGGCCTCGCGGTCTCCTAATTTGCCTACCGATCCGCACGATTTCGCTCCGGGTAGCACGAGAGGATGTCTCGGCCACGCCATCATCGAGAAAGACGCCCCAGCCCTGCACCGAGCAATTTATTTTTTGAACGTTTGGCGTGCTTCGTACACGTTTCGTGCTCCGCGAACGCTTTGTCGGGCCCTGGAACTGGGCCTTCTCTGCGGTTCCTGCGGGCTCCTCCTCCCCCTCCCGAACCCCGTACCAGCCACCTATTCATCTCTCTCGTTAACCACCGGACATCTTCATCGGAAATCAATGGGTTCCTCGATGTCTCAATAATCCGGTTCCGCGAATTATACCGACTTGCGTCTCCGTTCACTCGACCAGTTGCGGTTACACTCGCGTGATCTCGTGAGCGTCTTCTGTCCACCCTTTCCTCAAACGATTTTCGTTTTCCTCGATCGGGGCCATCGACTTCAGAGGCTGCAATTTTTATCACGTTTAGAGCTCGTCAATATAGGAAGTTTAATCTTTCGCAGCACTGAATAATTTTCCGGAAAATCCGTGGACGCGTAAAGTGTACAGGGTGTATATAAATTATATTAAAAAAACTTCCCGCAAAATTGTTCTTGACTGATCTTTTTAGGGTTTTGAAAGTAAAATTCTTTTGCCGATGATTTCCATGATACCTACACAGTTATTATACCTTCTCTATCCAAGGAGAAGTAGAAAGCTCGAGGCATACGTTGACCGAACTTCGGAGAATCGGTATCCCAGCATTAATTCGCAAATGAATCCTCCTATGCTATGGAAATAACAGTACTCGATCACGCAGCGCGGGTACACGCACGGAACGAGTCCCAGCTGACGCTGCGTATCACCTGGCCACCGATTTCACCTTTCCCCGGGGGGATAAACGCGTATGAAAATCGGTAATCGGCCGTCATGGAAAGCAGTTACGTGCGATCAAGAAATCTCGCCGGTGTCCCACATCGCCAGAATCCATCCGTGCAAATCGCCTCGCGAGGTTCCGTGCTCCTTGGCCGGTTTCGATCTCGCCGTTTCCAGCAAATAACACCGTGAGGAGGTAGGCCGCGAACCTGCACGCCAGAGTAATTGTCCGCGCTGGTATGGTCACGACTTCACGATGGAACCGAGTCGCGTATCATCGTCGCGTTGCTCCGCGAAATATGCAACAAATATCGGACGAACGAGACCTGATTTATTCACAATGTTTTTTACCACTTTTTTTATTAGCTCACTTTCTTGTCTGTCTGTTTTCTACAACAATTTTCAGCATTCAGCTCAAGCTGGTGACGGGCACCATCGATTAAGCCAACTACTATCTTGAATAGATTTTATAAGATTTACTATCGAATACGTTCACTCATTAGCTCTATCGAATAATTCGTAAAATAAGAATATGTATGTATGTAGCATAAATAACAATTATCATACTAAAAATATTATACAATTATTAAACAACAACATTTATGTATTGCACTTATGGAAATAAAATTTTAATCATAACCTAAAGAGAAAGTAGTATTTTATAATTATATCTGTCAATAACAGGTATTTTTCTAAAAGGTTCATTAATACTTTGTCTTGATATTGTATCATTATTAAAGGATAAATTATAATTTGTGACTCATCGCTGAAACAAAATTTCAGTCGACTAAAAATTATCGACTACATATTCGACAGAATGTAGCAAGTAAATAGTAATTTATCTTATCTGTAGTTGAATTTAATCGATGGTGCCCATCGCTAGCTCAAGTATTCAATCTGGCTAATGAAAACTGCAATAACTCGTCTCGATTCCCAGGCTACGATTATCCTCGTTATCTTTTACGTCCTGAATTAAATCGTGTTTATCTACCACTGTTATCTTTATGTATAGATGCATCCTAAACGCATCACGGCAACAGTAATTCCGCAATCAGTAGTGATGAAATTCCGAAGTTTATCGTTGTTTGTGTACACGATTTTTGATCGCGTACTCCGCCACGGAGATAAAGCGAACGTTTCCGACCGAAGGACGAGCGGAACTCGCGAGCGTAAAAAGAATAATCGCAAAACGACCATTCGACCATTCTACGCGATTCTTGCTAAGTGCGACTAACAAAGTACGGCGCGTTTCACGGCGTCTCAAAGCGCCAAGCGCCATTAGCGGAACTCATTAATAGAGTTTATTACCCTCGCCACGATGCCATTACTATTTAACGTCACCATAAACGCGAGCTACAAACATCAAGCCCTCGACGCCGTCTCTTTACACGCTCGATACTGTACATCGATCTCAATCGGTCCAGTCGCAGCCGTTTTTTACTCGCCTTGAACTTGACATGGCCTTGACTGGGGTCTTGCGTGGGCGCTGTGCTTCGCAAAGCATCGTTCGTTTTCATCTTCCTCTTCTGTCTAGCACTAAATCCTGTTCGGACGTCTACTAAGTTAAAATGAGATCCTCTAAACCCACGTACCACGCGACATCTTAAAGAAATACCGTTTCGTAAGACGTTCAGTTATTATTTACATTATTAATTTAATGTTTTTAAAGCAATATAGAATAAAGTAACCTTCCGTCGAAAACATTAACCATTCTATATTAACAACAAACGCATTGCTGTGCATTGAGAAAACATTTTGGAAGCGAACCAAGCGCAAAACTACCTTGAAGAGCATGACTCGGTCTTCCTCGCGAACGGACCACCTCGAGCCCATTAATTTAGCACCGAAGACTCCGAGGAGCTCTCGGAGCCGTGGCGCTTGTAAAACGTTTCCGAGCAGAACGTCGTTGAAAAAGCCGAGCACGGTCTATCTCCGAGCAGGTCTCTTCGAAACGGTTTACGGGCACGATGATGTATAAATATACCGCGTGTTAAGCGGCGTGTTCCCTTTCGCTCGCGCCGCGGAACAACGTTTTCCGGCGCGGAAAGGAACGCTCGCGGGCTTCTGATCGCGGCGAATAGAAGAGAGGAAACGCGTTCGCCGCTGGCCAGCTCTTCAGCATCGCCGTTGGCCAGACTTAACTAACGCCTAACTCGAGCTAAGTGTGAGCCCTAACATCCTAGCCCTCCCCCCTTAGACATAAGGAAGTTACCTCGGCCGCTAATCGCTCCGGAGGAAATCTTGGACCTGCGTTCCTCCGGCCGAGAATCATTTCACCTTCCAGGATAATGCCCGCCGCTAATACTCACCTCATTATCCTGTGGCGCATTCTTCGGGTTACGAGTGCTCGAACACTCGTTAATGTTGGAATCTGGGCTAGGGCTTCGGCAAGCTTCGACGGAGATTTACAAGGGGTAGCGGATCAGGGTAGTAAAAGGGTCGAGCGTTTTTGCAATTCCTCCTCCTGGTATGCGAGAGGTGTTAGAAGATCGATTGTGCACCCTGATGAGCAGGCTTCGTGCTCTGGGTTCGTACGAGTACGGAGCAACCCGAAAACCTATTCAGTTTTTCTTGAAAAGAGAACATTTTTAATGTGATCATTCTCTTCGAGGTCGAAGAGAGAGAATTCTTCTTTCATTTCAGAACCTTTTAACAACATTGTGGAATCCTGTAGAAGACTGTGGATTCAATGCATTAATAAAATTAAACTAAACTCTTCAAGGTCGAAGAATTCTTCTTTCATTTCAGAACCATTTAACAACATTGTGGGATTCATTCGCATTTCCAAATATCATTTTATCTATCTATTCAGAACATTCGGATATACTGCAATTGTTCGTGGCAAATGGTTGTACAACATCATCTGTAGACAGTGGATTCGATGCATTAATAAAATTGAACCAAGAATTAGGATGCCATTGAACAAATTCATTGTAGATTAAAAATTCACAACGTGAATGAAGGTACAAGCACGTTCTTGATCGTAATTCTGCGATCACTGTGATAAATCACGGTCGCCTGAGCGAGAAATCTTGGCCAGTATCGCGGCACTGGGTGGAAAGCAAGTAGCGGCTGTTTTTCCCGAGAAGAAGAGATGATCGTCTCCTGTAATACGTCTGTTTCGCTGGTACTCATCAACCGAACCGACTTGTAATACCTCATTTGTCATAATCAGAGCTCGTTAAACCAACAACATAATTATATTCCGACAAAAAACCGTGCGGCGGCCGGGGGTTCGGTGGAATCTCGTGAACGGTGGCTGCGCCGAGCTAACGAGTCGGTTTCGGTTTATATGGCAACCGCTAACGTGACTTCAGGGACGTGCTTGCACCGATCACGAAAAAACCACCGTGCATACACGTGTTCACGGCCCTAATACGGGGCTGTACGTGTTACACCTTCGGAGCGTAGTCGACGCACGTAGACACCCGGACGAACACCGACGGACTGCTGCCTACGTCTTAATTTCATACGCGATAAAGCTAATAATTCTACGCCCTGACGTTGATCGCATATCGCGCACCACCTAACGATTGATACGAGACGCTCACGCGCTCTGCTCTACCATTAGACCGTCGATTCGCGAGCCATGCGTCTCATTTCTTCGTTGACTCGTATATTTCAACGTATCCCGTGATTAATGAGAACCTTCCGCCTTTCGAGGATGCACTCGTAAACAGGTACTGCGAGAGATAGCCTCGGAGCTCAGCCATGGGAAAAATTACAATTCTGATAGCAGATTGCACGCAGGTTCGTCTGAATTTAAGAGGCACCTTAGACACAATGTAGCACAAAATTTTCGGGTCTAGGAGAGTAAAATATGCAGAAATACGTAGCCAGCGTTAGAGGTAGGCGTGGCTACGGATTGCCCCGTGGGGCACTGCTCTGGCTCCGTCAGGGAAAATAAATAACCCTGTGTTTTTGGGATCTCAATTAGCGCGTCGTTCGGACCTCTTTAAAAATATAATTTTTGTAATGCCCTCTCTTCATGTTGAAATGCATAACGGAATTTCTAAATTTTCTATAAAAAATCAATATATAAATTTTTTTATATAAAGATTAAATATTTGCAGGTTCATAGATGTTTCTCTGTAACATATTCGCATTCTTTAGCAAAAGAATTAGGTGGAAAGTGTAAAGACACTACCAAAAGAAAAATGAAAAATTGCGAAACGCAATGGCTTGTTGCATAACACTCGAAGGACTGGGCGATGGGAGAACACAAGGCTCAGGAAGGTCCGCGAAGAAAATCCAATTCCTTTATATTCACCCGGAACACCTATAGTCTCGGCCTGGCGAGCGCAAACGAGTGATCGCAGAAGAAGACACACGCCCACGCGCTTTGTCGAAAGATCGCATGAGAATGGCGAGATGCACGACGAATCCGCGCGGACGCTATTCACCGTTGGTAATGTGGGAAATTATGATTTTTAACGGGAACACACAAGAGGTGGTATCGTTACGCGGTGCAACAATGCGTTTCCATTTCACGCATTTCTGCATTTGGTCTCGAGAAGAGTTTCCGCGATCGCATCGTTTTACGATCGAAATAACTCGTCGCGTCCCCCGGTAGATGATGCATATCAAGCGGGGGGAGGAGGTCGAGTCTCGGTAACAATGCGTTTCTGTCCGGACGGGATCTGATTAAGGAAATTTACGCTGATCGTCGTCATTTCACGGGGAGCCTGTGTCGCAACGTCGAAGCAGTTTTATTGTTCGTTTGTTCCACTTTGCGAATAGATACGCTCCGTCCAACCCGGTTGACTAATCAATTCTGCGTACTGAATTCAATGGAATATGTGCTTTCGTTGTACTAGCTTGCTACGGAGGGGAGGGAGCCGAGGAATTGGAATGTAGGAATTCGAGACTTAGAGAGATTAGGGACGTTGGCAATTGAGATTAGCAAATGGAAGCGCGACAAATGGGATCGCGGAGCTACGGAATTCGTAAATACAAAGCACCGAAATTACAGAGGCGGAAGTCGCGTTGTAATATTTAATAGAACTAAACAACACGGAAATTTCGAAGCATGACAATCATATCAGATAATGAAAGAATTATACAGGGTGTTCTTTTTTGAGACTATTACTAGCCAGCCTTTTTTGTAAATAGTAAATATTAGAAAAAAATGATACAGAAATTGACGTATTCATTTTTGTTGTATTTACATTATTTTGATAAAACCAATGTCACCAACTGAAATTCGCAAGGGAATAGAACGCGGAAAAATAAGGCAAGAAATTCGGAGAGTCGAAACGTGGGAGTTCGGTGCAGAATGCATGCTAAATTCGATCGGTAAGTTGTCTCGGTAGCAGTATTTTACGGAAATAGTAGATCTTAAACAGAGCTTAGAATTCTCGAGCGTCTCGTTTCGTTTGGGATTACAAGCACTTGCGGTAGGCCTAATTGAGTATTCCCATACGAGTGCATAATAGATCGATATCTCGGGCATAAGAATTTTCACACACTTTCTTCTCGTTATGCAACGCGCGTAACAGACCCCGCCAAGTGGTCCGCGGGACTCATTTATGACTCTATTATCACGGACCGATAAGCATACACCGCGGAGATAACGAACGGTGTTTTACATAAATTCATGAAGTCGTACACCCGCGGCTTTCGACTCTATCCTTTCGGGAATCGTACGTGGAAATGTCGTTTATTGGCCAGTTTCCCCCTTAATTGCTTGCGTACTGGGTAGACGCGCGAGAAATTTAACGATTCAGAACCTTTTCATCCTCTACGGCGAAAAAGGAAGAGATGGGGAACAGGCACTAGAATTATGCGGGAAGTTTCTTGCGATCATCGTGTGTTGCAGAGGCGAGGCTTTTAATGACGGGTTTTGTGTAAATGCTCGTATTCCCTGCAGCAGGGCTGGCACATACAATGTTGCGAGAGTTTCGTATTGGCGACCCAGCTATCTTACAGGAAACCGTGCTATCCGCATACACGAGACCTTCTTAAATAATCGGTTTGTCGAGAGGCTTTTATTAGACTCTCGATTCGAGTCACGTTTAATCCGTGTCCGATCGAAAATCAATTACTCGAACAGGATTTCTTCAAACAGAATTCCATAGCCTGAGAATCCTCTGACTCAAAGTCATACTGCCGAACGATTTTCTAGGATTTTCTAGGAAAATTTGTAATGCATGCTCATTCGAGTATCCAATTTCTGAGTCAAGGATCACTATGATTAATAATCAGCCAAACCCCCCTTCCTCACTTTGTAAGTTAAACATTAATCTATTATCTTAAACTGGTTTCATTACGTACAATCTTGAATCGTATGATTGTTGAGTACATTTTAGTATGTCAAATAAAAAAAATCCCCTGGCAGATAATGGACGCTGAGTCGTCATAAATATTTGATATACCATTGTTGATGAATAGAGCCAGAGTATCCAATTGCAAGAACCACTACGATTAATAATCAGCCAGCTCCCCTCCCCTTGCTGACTATATAAGTTATATATTGTAATAAACTGGATACATTACGTACAATCTTAAATCGTGTGATTGTTAAGAACGTTTTAGTATGTCAAAAAAAAAAAAAATAAGAAGTGGCCAAAAGGAGCAACAGCATCGTCCTCGACCCGATTAAATCCCCTGTCGGGTAATGGACGCTGGGTCGTCATAAATAGCAAGGGGATCGCGACACCTCGAGGTTTCCACGTTCCTCGTGGCGATTAACAATTATAATTATCCCCGCGAGATTATACGGGAGGACGCTGGAAACGATCCCGAGAACGGTCGCATACTCTCGCTGCGGAGAAGGCGTTCGCGCCAGGCGGTTGCAACCAATTTGCGTACTTCTATAAATGCAGGTACCGGTGTGGTGGCTTGTACCGACGGTCCGAGTAGCCGGCTAAATGTTCCTAGGCGTCCAAGCACCCGGGTGTATTCCGTACGATACATAATGCATGAGCCGGTATACGGTCCCATCTCTTCCTCGTTCCCGTGAATTGCGACGCGAGCGAGAGCTTCCTTACTTCCATTTTCTCTTCGCGCGAACACCCGATTCGCTAATTAAGAAGCGACCGGATTTATCTAACAACGATTACACGTCGCGGCCGGCACTCGATCGGTACCGGTTACACCGAATTGTTTTCGTGCTAGTCCGTACGTATTTCGCGGATAATAGGGCCCCATTGTGCCGGTTGCGCCTCGTTTAGCCGTGAAAACGCCGGAAACCACACGTGAAAGGGCCAGGGTGCAAGCAGCGCGTAATTAGCCTAGCTCGGTATACGGTCTTTCGCGTAATAACCTGCCGCGCGGCTTCGAATTATTGCGCGAATCGGAATGTTTAATGAGCCCCTCCGTGTTGCCTGGCCTTTATCTTCGGATATCTATGGGTGCACCTATGTATGCAACCGTATTATGTATAGCGTTGAACGTCTCTCCATCCTGTTATTGCTAAAGCGTTTAATTCTCAGATATAAAAGGAATAAGCTGTTTTAATTGGAACGCGGATGCAATGCTTTCTACAGTTTTTAGAAGCTAACATCGCGAAGTCGACACGCAATGGCAGTTTCATTTATTAACGAACTTAATCGTTTCTCTAATCGAGAACTCTGTCAAATTATATTTTTCTATCTTGCGGGGTAAAACGTTAAGCCGCCACTGGACGATTTTTTTAATTGGGATGAAAAAATTGAAAGAAGGTTAATTTTTAAGGGAAAAATATTTGAAAAAATTAGAACAACATTTTCAGAAGAATAAACATAGTAAGAAAACACGTTCTTGGTTTATTATATACCAGATTTGATCATTGTATCAGATATACAACGAAGGGTTAAAATAGCAATTGATTTGTGTTGTCGGAAATGTATTTTGTACGAGGAAATGGTACACGTGGAGAGACATCCGCAAATTAGGATCATCTGGCTTTCGTCACCGCGGGACTCGGAACGAGAAAAGTATAGGGGACCCTTCAGGGTGTCATAAATTAGACCCTTCCCAATACTGCGTCGCACGCTAGAGAACTGACCTGCGACTGCAGCTAAGGATGTTGTTAGTTCTTCGTAGAAATATCTACCACAGAAAGACACATATAGACTCTCTGCAGTTTATTTCCGTATTGTTGAATTATACTGCTTGATTATTGGTTTACGATAATCCAGATATAATTTATATAACCAGCAAAATGACTCGCGCAGTGAAGGGTTTAAATTGGTGTCAAATGTGTCTACATTTTAAGATTCAATCTTTTTTTAATTTTTTAAATTCACATTTCATAAACATGCATACAATAATTAGATCCAATATTTATCTCATATGAAAAAGTGTGGCTTAAAAAATATTTTTCCAATATTTTTGTGCTACTAGGGCAATTACTGTGCAACACTGCTTCGGCAAAGAACACGTTGAGGGTAACATTCTAACACGCGGATAGACGAGTCCATTGAACAATGGCGTGCAGAAGCGGCTTTGAAATTCGACTAGCGCCTAAGAAATCCCGGCGAACATTTCGACCCGTCCGACAGGTTATTCTGGTGTCAAAGAGTCAGCTTCCTCCAACTGCGCGGAACATCGTATTTAACGGGCGCGTGATCCATCGAACAAGGAACAGAGTCCATTGAAAGGCTTTCCAGCCTTTCAAAGCAGCGATCCTGTCGACAACGACTAACCGACGTAAACACCGTAATCTTCGAATCATCGAAGTTCCTAGAGAAAGTCCGTTCCGTGGATAAACGTGTGAGTGACGACCACGGGCTGTGAAAGCGTGAGTCTCCGGAGTTCTGGCGATACCGAAAACTCCCAGACGCGAGACTCAGAAGAAGTGAGACCGCGATGGAATTGACGCGAAATCGGCCGATAAATTAGCCTCGACCGAATAACTGTGCTACGAGGAGAAGAAAATACGAGCCACGATATTCGTAATTTTCGCGACGGCAATTTACTGATAGCTGTATTCTCCGAGAAGAGCTACTCGTGGACAGGCGAAATATTGCGCACGCCTCTGCGTCCGTTCCCGCGATATACAGCGTGTCTCAAAATTCCTTCAACACTACAACAAGTTGCAGTTATATAAAAAAAAAAAAATGAAACTTAAAAGATAATAAAATACAGTCTTGTAGCTATACTATATACTAAAAGACAACATTAATACTGTATTAGGAGACTGCTATGGAGGAACTTTGTAGATTCAGTCTGAATTTCTTAAATTTGAGAATTATGATCAAAATTCCTTCAACATTTTGTCAATTGGTCAACCATGTTTTTCGTTAATAACTCCTAAACGAAGCCGAGAACGTAATTTTCGCAAAGGAAAATGTTGCTCCAAATGAACTCAGCAATCTCCGATTTCCGGATGTTGAAGGAATTTTGAAACACCCTGTATAAATGCTCTGGCTGAGGAATAGGTGTATCCTGATCGCTCGGCGAACATAAGCAGGTAGGTCGCTCTCGGTGGAAATTGCTTTCGGAGCGATCGCCGAGGGTAGTCATCAGCTGTGTCTCTACCGGCTCTTATTCCCCTATCCTTCCCTCTTTCTCCGCCCCGGGTGGAAAACTTGAAAAATCCGTGAGGCTCCGCGATTCCACCTATGTCTTCACTGAAACTAATGTCTCAACTCGCGGAAACATTACACGAGCATTACCTGGCGGGAACCGGGCCGTCGTGGAGATCGTTCCCTTGTACTCGACGACTTTCGAACGACCAGTTATCGTGTCATTATCCACGGCCAGTTAGAAGTTTGTCGTTCGATCCTCTAAGATTCGCACCGTGCCGTATCATCTTTTTGCGAAATAATCGAGGCGAGACGACTGTCGGTCTTTTAAAGAGACTGCGACAACGATGCACTGACTCTCTGCGACAGGTATCATTTACTCGCGGCGCGGATAAGCGTTATTAACCCTCGTACACTTCTCGGAAGTTGCACCGATTCATCGGGCTTATGTTTCGATTTTATCCTGACACTATATTATTATTATATTAAACTTTTATTGTATATAATATATTGTATATATGGTCTATATACCATAATATATTTAATGGGTATATATGGTAAATATATTATTGTATAATATAATATATAAAATAAAGTATAATATAATAATAAAATTATATAAAAAAATACACTATATTAAATATTGTAGATTCTATAAAACTCAACAAATTCTCATATATTTATTACAATATAGAGAATTTCCAAAGAGTTGCAGGATTCGTAACGCTCAAAATCGAACAATCTGGAAAACCTTATCTATCGATCAAGAGTTAATAAATATTCCGTACCATTGCAGTTTAAATTCGTTTTGCGCGTTGATCCCACACGGAGAAAGAAATACATCGCGGTGGGTGCAGAGCTGGGGATTCAATGAAACATTCACGGTGGTCATCATCTACAATTTACGGACGATACGCACGTATCACAGCCACGCGCCGATCGTCGCGTATTCCGCTCACGCGCCGCATAATCGCCGCGGCTTTTGTTCGCGGAAACGTCTATGTGGTCCGGAGCAGCGATTACGCTTCCGTTTCGATGTACGCTTGCACTAGAGTAGTTAGAGAATTATTAAAATTTGTTTATGAATGATATTTATTAAAAATAAACGATTCTCATTTTGCTCGTTTCTTTTACAAACACACGTCGAGAGGGTTCGTTCCTTCTTTTTCGCAGCCCCGGTGACTGCTCCCGTCGCATTCGGAATTCACCGGGGCGAAGAGGAGGAGCATGGCGCGAGAACACCGTCGCAAGATAAATCTTGCTCGCGATCTGCCTCCGGGAACATTGTTATCCGCGCGCACACGCACGCTCTTACACGTTGCACGAAAAATGGAGAGTCGCGTATCGGGTTGCATCGACAAGGGTGGATCGCGATGGGAACGGCCACGTGGATCGCACGCTGTCGATAATGGGGGCGACTGCTCCGAGGGTGAATCTCGAGAGTGCACTCGACGGTGCGAATTAAAATTCATGCGGAGTAATCGACGGAAAGTACTGTTCAGTAATCCCTTCATTTAAGGGCTCGGGGTGGATCGACTACAATGCTGTTTAACCAACTGTAGTCGATGATAACGTTTTGCTACGGGCTTTTGTTTTCTATCTTCATCAGCGATATTTACCATTATTTACCATTTTGATTAAAAAATTTGAAAACTGATTTTTTTCTTTGTTCTATGTTTTAACAGTAAAAACGATGAAAATATTTTAACTTACAGAAATCAGAATGATTTTCCGCAATTTTTATTACAATATGTACTTGGAGTAAAGAAATTTATCTTATTAATTTTGCATATAAGCAACTTCATAATTTCGTTAATGGTAAGATGAAAAATATCAGATTAATATTTAGTGTTAAAAAAGTAAATTGATGAAAAGCAAACGTGAACATGCACTTGTTTGTTCAGTTTAGTGCGAGGACACGTCCCTTATCGAGCCACGCCCTTAAACTATCTTATCAACAGTTTGCTCGACAAACATTGCGCGACCTTTTCCGTAAAATACTTTCCATTCGTCGGACCCATAAACCTCGGACCCTCTTCACCCGATATCAAAGAGACATAAATAAAGACTATCGTCGCGTTCCTCGCGTAATCTGTTCTCGGTATTAAGTGGACGATTTAACAACAAATATTTCACCGTGAAATAAACCGGCTCGTCCCGAGACGAAGTTTCAACAATGTTTAATCCCGCCGAGTCGCTGATAATATGGTTTGCCAGCAATTCGGTGTTTGACTGCGTCCTATATCACAACGGTCGCGAGCGGATTCGCTTTTATAGCGGGTAGAACCGTTCATAAATATGAAACGAGTCGGCGGGGCCGGTCGCGCTAGAAACCAGCGGGAGTTGCCACTACGGGGGTTGCTATGAAACGCTTAGAACCAGAATGCCGTTCATAAATAATTTATCCGCTTAGAAAGAATAACTGTATGCTCCGTGTACTCGCCTACGTTCGTTATCCGCGAGCAGTTTCGCCGCGAGAACTGGATTTCTGAATGATCCCCGGGGATGAAAGACTTTCACCGTAAACTTGAATGAAACTAGCCAGCAATAGTAAAACTATCGTCGTTCATTGCATATTTTTTAAGACGATCAAACTGGTATCGTGACAACAATATTTTTCAACAAGAATTAATTTATGACGCTAAACCTACCGACTATCAAAATTGACTGATGTGTATTATATTATAAAAATAAAAATATTAATTAATCAATCGAAAGTGTTAAAGAATAACACGGTAAACGAAACATTAATTGTTAATTTAAAATGTGAAGGAACCTTGGGTGAAGTATGATCGAGATTAAACCCATTAACTTGTTACCGTTAAATATTGATTTCGTTTATTGCAGTGGGCCTTTCATATTTATTTAATATATAAATAATGTTGTTCTTTTGGCTTCGTTATTTCCTCCTAATTGCAGCGAACGTGGAGAGTGTAATTACTCGGGTTCCGGCACGGCCGAAATTGCATTGACCCCTCGCGCCCGGACACCTCGAATCATTCTTTGCTCCCCGGTGGGGTTAATTACGCCAACTGGATTTAATTATCGGCGGGAACTCGGACAGGCGGTCGATTAACCGCGACACAAATTACACGCGGTTTAACGATTGCAAATAAATAGAAACTGGAGTAGGAACGGCCCGCGTAAAATATCGATGGGAGAAAAATGGGCCTGGAACACGCGACGCCATATGCGGCGTACTTTATCACCGTGGATCACGAACGGGCACGGGACCAACTAGGTCCGGTATCGTTCCGTTCTGGTATCAGCCCCTAATCATAAGAATTTTCCCGTGCATCTGGCAGTGCAACCGCGTGCTGCAACCACGAGCTTTCCCTTGGATGCATTTCCCAGCCGCTGCGCTCGAAAACAGCTGCGTCGATTCTCAAAGGGAGGGTTATGCGACATGCACCAACGCACATCGAACTAAGCCCTCGAATTGCGGGAGATCATTAGTGTAAATAAACCGGGTGGTATTGCTATAATTATTTGGGTCGGAGCTGGGTCCGGTCCCCTTCACAGTGGGAATAAACTTCTGGTTGATTTGGAATTCTATACACTGCATGTTCTTTTTGCATTTTTACGAGAATAATACGATTTCGAGATTCGTAATAGGGTCGATTCGATTGTACACGGGAGAGAGAAGAATTATTATGAAATATTTTTATATTATTGAAATTTATATAAAAAATGTATTATTATCACGTCGAGCGGATTATGCGTGGTTTGGTTTTTACAAGATATTTAATAGCCTTTGCGCGAGAGCGAAAGTTGTAAAGTCACGTCGACTAGGGAGACTAATTAAATTTCATTTAATTCCAGTTTTTCGAAATTCATAGAAAAGTTAACTTTGCATAAACATACATGCAGAGAGCCAGTTAACGGGTTTCGGTTTGCGATTTATGAGATTGTTTGGCAAGTCTGAACCTCTTTTACTGCGGGGACACTTTATCGTGTAGGTTATAACACGTTCAGTCTGCTATCATTTGTGTATTGTAACGTGAAATTGCGAGAAACCTGTTTCGCCAGTGAAGAAAGAAAACACGTGACAACCTGAATTTAATTATTCAGCTCGCGTTAATCAGGATAGAAATTGCAAGAGAAACTGCATTACACGAGTAGTTAATAATATTATTACATCGTATTACGTATGCCTATAAACAGATATTGAAACAGTTTAGTCGGACTGAAACGCTTGCAGTGTATCCGATACGTACCTACTAATTTTATTAGTCATTACGGGGTGCCTCACTTCCTGTTCGCTAACTCACGAGAGCGCCGAGGTGTGATAATAGCAATTAGAATGCCACTAGGCACAAATTGTGGTATACACCTACAGCTGCAAAACAGTCGAGCGGCTCTTCTAGAGAGTCGCCGTTTTTTTTAGTAGTACATGCGAACTTATGACCTATCATTTGTAGAGATACGCACGGATATGTGTGTATGCGAATAAAATGAAAAAAAGAGCAGTCATGATATGGTCATTGGCGATATTAACAAATTCAGAACTGTATGAAATTGCACCTAACAATATCAACAATTTCTTCTATTAAGCTTGCCCTTGAGAACACTGAAAAATCCTATGATTCTATTTCATTGGTGCTCCAAATTACAATGTTGATCTTCACAATCAAATACAGACACTTCCACTATTATCATCCATGATGCCAGTGGTCTCAATATTAAAATGAAATAACCAAAAGTGTATGTTTCAATGTTGAGCAACTATTAACGAGAACATTGTAGACAAAATTTAAAAAAAAATGTCAATATTATTACATTAATATTCTTGTACTAGCAGCAACAATTTTCCAACAAGCAGTACAATTCTTAAATACAGAAACAAACAATACGATTAAACATCTAATTTCTCTTACGTGTATCACGCAGCGGAAGAACCGTCAACGATAAAACCGTTCTAATGCTGTGGTAACAGGTTGGGGACTGACGGCGAGGCCGAGAGATTCCCTCTAAAAACCAGTTTCAAAGCTACGACCTCAGGTGTCGTCCTTTTTACGATCGCCCCCGTGCAAATCCATGAATCCTCGGAAACACCCAATTCGACGATGGAACGTCGCCGCCGCCGGGCAGCGTGCACAATGAAAAGTGAGTCACCGTCAAGAGAGAAGGAGAGAGAGAGGGAGAGTAAGAAAGAGCTAAGAGGCGATCGGTACTCGGGTTTCCTCCGTTGGGGGCTGCCGCTAATTGGCAGTTATTTCCTATCCGATGTCTACCGGCGTCGCCGTGCACGCAGCGACCGCGCATGCATATGCATACGAGCGGGGAGAGAGTGCATCTCTGGAAATTCTTGGAGCTGGACGCGCGCGCGACGGTGCACGGATTCGCGCGATAGCGTTGCCCTCCGCGACCTCCACGGGCCGAACACCGGAGGAACACTAGAGGAACACTAGAGGAACATCGGTGGAACACAGGAGGAACTTTATCCGAGTAACGTGCAACCGATGCACCCGCGCTGCAAGGGCCACGTTGCACCCAGGGAAACCGCGGATCTCTATTTACATATCGCGGTGGCCCTTTGAACGCTGACGACTCGATAATACGGACACGACTGTTTCTCGCGGCTACCTTTGTCGCGATCCTCACGGATTGAGTTGGAAACCGCGGAATTGCTTAACGCTTCGCGGTCTCGCAGTGATAACTGTCCGAGGTTTACGCGAATTCACGCTTCCAGCAACAGGAAATTAAAGGAACGTCAACAATCTGCATCTCGGATTGTTCGGACCGAGACGGGCTTCGTTTAACGGACCGACTATTTTTCTCTGGAATGCTTTGCTGAGATCCCGGCGCGGTCGCAGACACGTTTATTGCTAATGTTACGTTCCACTGTCGCGTACGTAAAGAAGCGAGGGACCTGGATAACGATTTTCGAAGAATGTATGGAAAGTCGAATTCTCAGAGAACACGATTGGTTTAGTAAGTCGTAGTAGAAAATCAGGAAGTGTAGAAGTACATTTGGTTAGAGAAGGGACTGTGGCTATAAATCCCAGCCCGTTAGCGGTGTCCAAGGTCCAACATGTGTCCATCAGCTGCGTTTCCTTCCTTCGGGTGTCTCGAATAGTCTGAATTACGATGCGTTTGCTATTTTTTCGGCATCCCTTTCGTAGTTTATGACGTTCACGGTCGTTGTGTCGTCAGTAGGTAGTTCAACTGACCTTGGTCACACGCTTGTCCCTTTGCCAGAAAATTTTACGACGGACCGTTTAGTGTGAGCTCATTCCTACGAATTTATACAGGGTTTCTCAAAATTCCTTCAACGTTCGGAAATTTTAGATTCTTGATATCATTTGAAACAACATTTTCCTGTGCAAAAATTACGTCCGTGGCTTTGTTAATGAGTTATTAAAGAAAAATACGGACCAATGAGAGCGCGACCTAGACGCGTGTTGGCACAGTCGGCCCGGGGTGCCATCTATCAATTGGCCGACTGATCGCGCTCTGATTGGTCCGTATTTTTCATTAATAACTCCTTAACAAAGCCGCGTACGTCATTTTTGCAAAGGAAAATGTTGCTTCAAATGATCTTAAGAATCTCCAATATCCAGATGTTGAAAAAATTTTGAGACACCCTGTAGACACGTACAATGTAATGCGCCCGAGTCTACAGAGATCCGCGTTGGCAAAGAAAATGAAAAAGTGGAACCGGCAATGATAATTCGAGAGGCACGAGCGTTTCGATAAATCACAATGCAAGTACGTACACCTGATTCGAAATCCCGTGGCAGAATTCGCGTTGACACGGTGAATTTACGATCGTGTCGCGTCATAACCGGTGATATATCGGTAACACGGTTTGCTCCGCGTCGTCGCGGGAAGGGTGAAGCGAGCTCGTGCAATTTTTAAGGTTCGCGAATTAACAAAAAGCAGAGGGGGAACGGTGTTACAAGAGCCACCCGGCGGATGCATGCATATTTATGCGGGTTTCTTTTCGCAGCGGTGACGGCTTATAGCGGCTCGCGGATCATCGTGACCGAGAACGCCGGATTCGCTAGCAAGAAACGCCATTAGCTTGCCCCGGGAAAATTTATCTTGCTCGCCGGTGCGAGGAGTTCCGCGGAATCGCCGCCGCGGCGTTCACTCTTAATCGCGTCATTATCAGCACTTAATCATTGTCGGCGCGCATCGCGACACCTACAGCGACTCCGGCGAGCTCGTAGGCGTTGTCGATCACTGCGAGGTACCGGGATTACTACCGGATTCCTCGTTAAATTATTTCAATGACTTCTCAATTAACCGAGTTGACGCCTGCGAGCTATCAACTCTGCCGCAATGCGTAAAATTCGAAGCGATTTATCTGTCGCGTGTAATGGAGATCTACAGCTATGTCGTGTTGCAAATTGTTACATTTTGGGTGAGCATTTCATTAACGGACTAAGTTAACGGCAAAAAGTATATGACGTCTGTAAGTGAATTAAGATTTTTACAGTTTTGTTATTAATTTTTGATAAAAATGAAAAAAAAGAGCCAACGGCACGTGGTGTTCCCAGGCGGTCACCCATCCAAGTACTGACTACGCTCAACGCTGTTTAACTTCGGTGATCGGACGAGAACCGGTTTTTTGCAGCGTGATATGGTCGTTGGCGATGTTAAGAATTCAGAACTGAATGAAATTGGATCTATCGATACAAACAATCTCTTCAACGAAGCTCTTTCTCTTGGAAACAATGAAAAATCCTATGAACATGATCCTCATTCATATTTTTTTGTATTCATTATTTTCACAGACTAATATGAAATAGTTTTGACTATGTATATTACTTCCAGCACAAAGAAACTGATTTTGGCTGCAAGGATTCGCTTCGGAGTAATATTTTCACTCCATCTCCGGTACCACCTACTACCACATGGTGCCGGAGTTAAATGATTAAAATTTTGGATAGACACATTATTATTATTTTCTCCGAGTAATATAAAATAGTTTCGATTATGTATATTACTTCCAGCCCAATGAAACTGATTTTGGCTGCAAGGATTCGCTTGGGTATAATATTTCCGCTCCACCTCCGGCACCGCCTACTACGAGGCCCCCCGCAGATCGAAAAAACGAATCTAATTGCATGAACAAAACCGCCGCGTCTGGATCACGGTCCCCGGGATGGACAATCGAGGGCCAAATGAGCGTGGCCTGAAAATTCCCAAGGGAATGCGCTCGGGGTTTCTTCGAGGCGGGCACCGGCGTTGTTTCACGGGCCTTACGATCCCCGAGATCTCATTTACAGTACAAATTAGTCGTAGGCCGGTCGTTGGTCCTTAATGGTCAACCGGCACGCAAAGGGGGTTAGGTTTAATGAAGACCGCGCTTTATCCGTGACGAAGGAGAGCGCGACGCGTCCGCTTCGCGAACGACCACGACTTCAACGGCCAAGAGAGACTCGCGCGAGCCCTCGAGGAGGGAGGCAGCGCCGCTCGCGCGAGAGCTTCGTGTGTCCACTGAATGCGACTTAAACGAAGATTTATGCCGCGGCGCGTAAATATAAACAACAATATGCAATCCCCGGCTCATTGTCCCGGCGAACAAGGCAAGCGAGAGAGCCGACCAATGCGAACTAATAAGCGCCGTGCGCGAACACGCCCCGGCGTTCCAACAGAAAGACGCGAGAACTATCGCGCCGGTACACTCTCCCAGGACTAATCGACCCGACAATGCCACCGAGGACCTCTGGATTCGATCCTTCTTCCGAGGGGTAGAACCTCGTCGAAATAAGAGAAATCGGTCCGCGGATTCCGTAAATGTTTGTCCGACAGTGAGAAATTTCAAAGCAGATAACAATTTTGTGAGCGAAGAAGGTGACCGATAAGAAAATTGAATTTTTAAGTTACCATATAACAGTAAAAAAATTTTGCAATTCTAAGGTGTTATGCAGCAACGCATTCTGAACTACTTTATTCTTTTCCAATATAGGGGGTCGCTTTTAGTTTTCGAGATATTTGCAAAAGACGATCGCTAATACTGTATTGAATTTTTCGTATTCCTGCATGCTCCAATGAGGTATACCTTAATTAAAAAAACATAGCAAGAACCCATGTATATATTGGTGCATTTAGTTGCAAGTCTCGTGAGTTATTTAATTATTATCAATATGCATAGCGTGCAGGAATACGAAAAATTCAATACAGTATTTGCTACAGTTTTTTGCAAATATCTCAAAAACTAAAAACAACTCCCTTATATTGTAAAAGGAAAAAGTTGTTCAGAATTCGTTGCTGCGTAACATATTAAAATTTCATCAAAATCGGAGTTCGCAGACCTTTTCTATACAATTAAAAAAAAATGTTTCTAGTATTTTATCAAGTGTTGCGAATTAACTGTTCCAAATTCGGCCACTCGTGGAAAATAATGATGGCGACCGGTGGGTCCGGAGGATCGACTTCTAATCTGCTTCGGGTCGATCTCGCCGCGAGATCTGCGTCCATCAAGGAGAATGCCGCAACAGGTCGCGGAACGAGCTCCGTTCCCCGTCCCTCTCGAATTTCTGCGAGCGCGTAATGCGCGCGCGTATTAAATGAACCGGTTTTAATGAATTTGCTCGTCCTCGCGGGGCGCGTACGCGAGAGAGCAGGTTGCACACGCGTGTAGCAGGCGGCGAGGAAGGAAGACTAATCGACCGGGGCGTAACGAGCCACCGAGCGACGATCCCTCTTCGCCCGAAGAATTTCGTCTCCGCGAGCGAACGCGTTTTTTGCCGGCGCGATTCGGAAATTTGTCTGTCGCTGCCTTAATACGCCGGCTGTCACGCGCGTCGACGCTCATCCATCCAGAGTACTTCTGGCAGGTACAACCACCGCGAGGAGGCTGCTTGCCTCTCCTCTTTTCGCTTTAATTTGCCGGTTCCCACGTGCGATTTCTGCGCCGCGCCGACCCGCGGGCTCGTTTCGCTTTTGCGCTGCGCTAAGTACCCGGTGCCGCGTTACATCCACCATTCGTACACCAAAAATCGCATCCCATTAGTCTGCCGCAAAAAGATTCACCTTGCCAGCCAGAACCTTGCTGGACTTCTTACTTAGGTTCACCGATATGCTCGTGACACATACCAGTATGCTGAGAATCTTATTAACAAAAGCGAGAAACGCGATGCGAGAAAAACAGGGCGCGAGTTGGATCTAGGATTATCATGTTTCATGAAAATCACAAACACAAATTTTCCCAACGCCAGCTGTGTCCGACAACGATTTTAGATTCGTGTCGGTCAAAATCATTGTCGGCCAAAGTAGTCGTCGGTGTAAACCGTGTCGGTAATTTTCATGGCACCCTATATAAGTATCTTACATTTCCTCAATAAATTGTCGTTCTTAATTTTCAATTAATTTAGGTAAACCAAATTTTTATTTTTGTCTAAAAAACTCTTCGTTAAATTAATCATGAAATTCATTAATGAATCCTCGTCTTTAATTTCCATTTACTTTAATTTGTATTTTTTACGATTTCACAGGCTACGTATCGAACACGATTCATCTTCAACCCCCCAATTTCGTTATAAATCGATAATGGCTTCTTGATAACTGGTACACTCCCACTAAGAGACTTACCACGTCTGCATATTTTAACCGTGCGCATCTCCCACCGCCGAGTTACCATAACACCGAGACCTTCGTCAAACGACAGTCTAAATACTCGATGATTATAGTGTTCGAGCACTTTAAGATAGTCGAGGGGTTCAAGCATCTATAATCAAACGTCCGTGGCTGTGCTCGAAAGTCGCGCCGCGTAACCATGTTTGTTTTCGAATAATTACTCGTCTTGTTCGAAGCCAACCGGCGTGTTTATACGCCTGCACAATTTTCGTCTCGTAATTACGAACTATGCCGCGTTCGGCGATCGTACATCATTTTCGCGGTGCCCTGTGATTACCACGTTTAGAGATCCGGGGGCCTTCGAAAAAGTCGACGATCTTTCATCTAACTTTCTTCATCCTTCATATATACGCGACATATTTTGTCATGTTTATCGATTTGACGAATAGCTTTCAACTGAAAATTATATCAAATTGCTGTTTCTAACTAAATAACTTTACCTAAAGCAATTCTGAGAAGTACCACTAAACATTGCTGTACTTTTATTCAACATATTATCTACGTTAAAAAATCACTGTCTTCAATTTGGAAACCAATTATATTGAAAAATTCTTGGTCGAAAGAAATGTATGATGCTCGAATCTTTATTCAATATATTATCTACGTTATCAAATTACTGTCTTCAATTAGAAAATAAATCATTTCGAAAAATTCTTGATCGGAAGAAATGTATGATGCTCGAGTTAAAAAAGTTCCGAGGGCAAGGGGTTGAAAAAAATTTCCACTTGCAGCATAGATTGCAGAGAATTCTGTCTTATCGCGTATTCGCCGGCAGGGGTTAATGGTAGCGTCTCGCTGTAGCGAAAAATGTCTGATGTACTCACAATGTCCTCCATACTGTGATTTCCGGCGTGCATAAATCCGTGATTCGTACAGCTTCCCACGGGCGTCGTGCGAAGCGTAGCAACATGCACACGCGCGTTACTATCGGACCAGGATCGCACTTCTCGACAATCGGCTTTTCCCCCTCGTTCACCGGGTAATCACGCGTTCCTTGGTTCACCTGACATCGGCCGAACCGCTGTCATCCGCGGGATCATCGCTCGAGAACGGAACACCGCAAACACTTGTCACTATCCAGCGAGTATTCCTCGTTTCCGCTCGCAAAGTATAACCCTCCACTTCTTCATAACACCAATTCTCCGGTTCAACAAAACAATCTATTAATCCTAGCAATGTGTCACACCTTCACTGGATTCACACTTTCTACCAAAAAAAAAAAAACAAGAATAACTTAAAATCACTTTCTGGTTCGATTATCCTGGGGTAAGCTCGAGGAGGATGTTTGAACGGAGAAGGAGGATAGTCGATTCACGCAGCACAAATCCCGGAAGACAAGACGCAGCACACGCGCGGGGTCGCGATCTCACCGCGGGATCGACGCGAGGATCGTCGTCACCGGTGCACGGTGACAACGACAGTCAGGGTGGTCCTCGTTCCGCGACATCCTCGTACCGGTCGTCGAAGTCTCCGTGGGTAGCTGGTTGTGCCTGGTTACACTGTATCCTCTGGTCGACGAGTATAATCGTCGTTGGGCACAAGCTATCTGAGTAGCAGCAGCGGAGGCTGCTACCGAGCAGAACCGATCGATCCTGAACGCAGCCGATCGAACCCCTTTGGGACACAATGTCACACTCGACGGGTCCTCCGGATTGGCTCGATCCGGCCTGCTCCGTTTTTATCGCGGGGCACCGCGGCCGGAGGTACCCGGACCACACACACAGTCCTGGCTCGAAAGAGGAGAGTTCGTAGAACACGGCCGGCGAGTCGCGCGATCGAGTACAAAAGGACGCGCCGAGAGCCAACCGTCCGCCGGCTCGGGCTGAATCTCACTGACTCTGGTCGCGCGGTGGCCGTCGGCTCTGGCCGCGGACGTGTTGCGCCCAGATGGAGAGGGAGAGAACCGGTGGGACGAGAACCATGGATGAAACAGAGACGGAGAGAACGAGCCCTGGAAATCGAGTGGGGACTCCGGGCCCTTCCATCGAAACCCCTCCAACAGCCTACCGGGTGCCTAGGGCCTCGACCATTATCTCTGTTAGGCACCGCGGAACTCTCCGTCCCCTTGACCAACAGGCGCAAGGGTTCCGAGGGCTTTATTATATTTACGAGGCGTTATCGGGCAATCCAACAATATTGATTCCGCGCCGAGAACAGATCGGCCATCTTAAAGAACGCCACGACTCCCTACGCTAACCCTGATCACACCCCTCTTTTTCGACCGGGTTTACCGAGCGTGCATCATACTACAGCACCGCCCTTATTCTTTACGCCCCATTTCTCATGATCACGACCAACACTCGCGTGGTAGAGTCCATACGTACTTCAATTTTTATGATTACTAATTTATATTCTGTGTATCCATTCTTATCACAAATGCATAAAATCTAGTCTAATCATGAGCGACGCAACGTATTTACATCTCTTGTGCAATATTTGTCGCGTTACATGATGTACACTATTATAAAATTAATTAATTAAATGACCATTTTTATGTACAAACATGTCTGGGTCTGAACAGACCCTCCGATAGCGTCGTTCCGTGAATTCCATCAGCGCAGTCTCGATTTCGAGAGGTGCATGCGGGTTTTCGTTTACTCGGATTTGTTTTGATTCTCGGGGCGAACATAGGGGTGACCTCCACCATAGGAGACCCTCCTTTTTTTAAAGATTCGTTCAACTGGATAGCGGTGTGATGGTAAACGAGACGTTTTCGATCCCATGGCGGCGGAAGTTGTGAAACGCGGTAATTTATTCTTCGCAGCAGTGGCTCTATCCCTGCAGCTCGGTAGATCTAACACGGGAAGATCACTTCTTTCCCCGTAGCGGGGATAAAAACGAGTTTCTTGTATGAGTTAGACATCTTTTTGAATTATCGTGCCGACCCGTACCTGACTTGCTCTCGAGGTCATTGTCTTTATAATCCCAGTTCTCGTTTCCGTCCCCGACGGTATTATGTCAGTGATTTACGTGAACTCTATTATGCGGTCCTCTTGGAATACATATTGTTATATTAGAAATGGAATCTGGTTTACGACGGTGCCGCCTTTTCCACCGCGACGAAAGCGAAGTAATCCTCCATTCTGACGTCTCTGTTCGTTCGAACCCTTCCGCCATAGAAGCACATTTCGAAGCAGTCGGACCACCAATTGCCGAAGTTGAAATAGAGTAGTAGTTTACGATCGGTAGAAATAGTGGAGTGGAGTTATAATTATATAGAAGAGGTCTGCGTACTCCGATTTTGATGAAATTTTAATATGTTATGCAGCAATACATTCTGAACAACTTTTTCCTTTCCAGTATAGGGGGGCCGCTTTTAGTTTTTCAGATATTTGTGAAAAACTATCGCGAATACTGTATTGAATTTTTCGTATTCCTGCAGTTTTTATGCAAGTCCTATTTTTTTCAAATATCTCGGAAACTAAAAGCAACCCCTCTATATTGGAAAAGGAAAAAGTTGTTCAAAATGTCGAACTCTATAACATACTAAAATTTTGTGAGTTTCTAATTAAAAGACACAGCCTAGTGGAATACTGAGTGAACTCGAAACTAAACTTTATTGCCAACGAACTTATGAACTTATTGTCACCCGCACCGCACTATTATACATTTCATCATATCATCAGTGTTTTATTTTAACAAACACAATAGGAAAACAAATGTAGTTTAATACGGCTTTGGCGAACCTGTTACCGATTAAACGGGACCAACGCGTGGTATAATAACGGACCGTTGCCTACGTAATTAGCGATCTTCTCAACAGCCTCGAACATCAAACAAATTACGATGGGATAAAGGTTGTATCGTGTTCTATGCATCCTCGATGAAATTGCTCGTATCAGAATCAATCGAATCCGCGATCGCTTTAATTCCGTCCGGGCTGCATTCCGTCGGTTCCCATTATCAAAACCAATTACCGTGGCCGGCGCAATAAAACACACGGTTTAATTGAACAGCGAAAACCACCACCGCCGATCTTCAATTTTCATTCATAAAACAATAACGAAAGCCACCGGCGCGCAACCTAATAGTACCTACGCCGCGCTACCGTCGGCCGGGTGATTTCAACGCCGCGATAAGTGGTATCGCCGGGCTGAAATGGCCGGCCAGGTATCCATTTCATACGGACATGTAAGTAAGTAAGCACTGGCGTCGTTGCGCGTCTACGTCGTACCGTTACGACGTTCGCAATCGATTATGGCCGATACGAGTCCGCTCCGAATCGTCGAAAACGAATTTTTACAAACTTCAATCGTTATCGAAAAAATTCCCTTCGAGGAATACCTGAAGTCACATTCCGAGACTTGTCCCATCAAAATTGGGGGTGAAATAAAAATGTTCTGCATTGATTGTGAGGTACTCTATACAAAATAACAATTGTCTATATATCCATTGCAGGGAGCTAAATGAACAATTATTTCTCACATTAATTATTTGGAAAAAAGGGACATACAGATGGAATTGATTAACCTCCTCCTTTTTCGAAGTTAATAAAAATTGATTTCATCCCTTAATGAGTTTGTTACATATTAAAAACTTTTTTTAGAAAATGGAGCATACTTGCAGCATAAAATTAATCTATAATTTAGTCGATACCGTTCCCACATATTTTTTTTTGACCCAGAAAAATTTATTATATTATCGTGCAAAACCTAGATCCCCTGGTAACATTTGCTACGGGCCCCGAGCTGGCTTAATCCGGCACTGGATATGTACATAAAATACAGATTGTAATGATCGAAAGAAGTGTTTCGATTACGTCCCTTGCGGACCGGTCACGGACACGTCCCGGGAGCGGATTCCTGGTGCACGCGTGCTCGAACCATCTCGGCCAGGTTCGCTCAGGTGTGTGGGTGGGCGGGTCGCGTAACAGCTGATCGTCGCCGTTGATCGGAACGCCGGAGCAGGAAGCCGCGGACGTCCCCGCGTCCATTTGTACACGCGCTGCCTTGCTTTGGAATTTCATCCGTATTAGATTTAACTGTAACGATAACGATATCGTATCTCGGCCGTGTCCTCCCACTCGGCTCCCTTTCCTCTCTCTGTCCTCCTCGGCCTTGCCTCTTCGATTCGTCTCCCGGTGTCACCGTCCTCGCCGACACGATCAAATTGATTTCATTGTTGGTTTTAGTTGACTGCTCTCGACACCGAATCGAACGATGCCCCGATCGCCTCCGTTGACACGATGAATATTTCTTCGAAGCTTCTTTTGGCTCCGGGCTTGTTCTAGCTTAGCGATTGATTGGTTAGTTTGTAAGCCTCTTTGAAATGATATGATAATGTTTGGAACCAAACGGGATCGTTTTTAGTAGGCGATGCAATGCATAGTTTAAGAGAAGTCTAACTGTATTAAATATTCCGTTTTGTCGATCGTACGAATTAATAGAAATTAGTTTATGCATTTATATATTATATAAATTATTTATATATCCTTTTCAATTTTGCGTCTGAAAAATACTGAATGTTGTACTAAATGTTTTACAAGATCAACAATAACTGTAAATTAAATTTGAGGTATAAAAGAGGTATTAAATAGAGGTATTATCATAGTAGGTAAATGAGACTTCAGATTTTTAGTACGTACGATTTTCAGTAGCTATTTGAAAATAGCAATTGAGGAATTCCTACTTTTTGCCAGCAGTATTGCTACAGAAAGTAGAAATCTAAATGATGTACTTTGTTTCTCGATAAACTCATGTTTATGGAAGGTCCGAACACACAGAAAACCACTTTGTTTATTTCATAGTGTTTTTCACACGAGCAATCGAGTGGAAAAGAGAATTCATCGGATGTTACGTAACGATTTCAATTTACCCTGGTTATGTATGCAGTCTCTTATCGCGACGATCGCAATTATACGAACAATATGCAATGACCTGTCGCAATACCGTCGCGAGAAACGAGCCGCGGCGACATGTCGCGGTATCAATGTGAAATATCGTCGATTTTTCCCAACGATTTCCCGGGCTGTCGACGCGCCCGACGTTTCGTACAAGCTGAATTATTTAATGAGACGTAAACTGCCTTCTTCATAAATCCGCGAACCGCCATTTACCATTTCGCTAATTATTCATACGCGCATAATTAATCATTGAACGTGTAATTATACTTATCTAAGATTTTATAGCATAGTAATGCGCGTGTAGGATTACGGATCTCGTTAGGTCCAGCTTTAAGTACCCTGTTTCCTATCGTGCAAGGCAATTAAATTACTGCTCGGCGAATTTATGTGTCGATCCATCCCCGTGTCCTTGAATAACCACATAATCGGTAAGTAGCGGCCACTGGGCCGCATATATTCTTCATAAAATATACATGAACGAAAGAGAACAAAAGTTCTACATTTAATAACCCACACTCCAGAAATACAATAATTTTCGATCGTTCCGGTAAACTTATGCGAACATAACAGCCAGGCATCTTGGATTAAGACAGTAAACGTCGTCGCAAGGAAATCACGTGAAAGAGCTTATGGAGCGAATTAATTAAAAGAACGAAAAGAAGAAGAAGTTGAATCATAAATAATACATTTCATGTAATACAAACACAATCAAACAGTATTTTTCAAAAGTCACGATACGTATCGAAGCAAATGAACAATTTTGCATAAAAACCTTCTTTCACCCATCAGCTAGAATTAAAACCTAGATTGCACTGATATCATCTAGATCCTCAATTTGCAAGTTTCATGGAAATCATCGACACAAATTTCCCCAGCACGGTTTTCACCGCCAATATTTCACCGCCTCTAGATTTGACCAACTCCAAATTTGACCGTCAACGAATTAAACCGATAACGTCTTTAACCGACGGCGGATTTGATCGACAACAAATATAATCGCCAACAAATCGAAAATCATTGTTGGTCAAATCCGCTGCCGGTTAAATTGGTTGTCGTCAAATTTGGAGACTTGGAGACCAGATTTGATCGCCAACTGTTTTGACCACCACGAATTTGACCGACGACGGTTTTAGATGCGTTGTCGGTCAAAATCGCCATCGGCCAAAGTATTCGTCAGTTACATCTGGTGTCGGTGAAAACCCGGTGATTTCCATGGAACCCCTATTCACGGCAAGGCGACAGGTTCTCGATCGAAGTATCTCGTCGATTTCCGGTGCGATCGTGGTCCTGAGCGGAGCATTCCGGGCCGGTGGAAACGAGGTTACAAATAGTAGACTCGTCCCCTGTAATCCCCCGTGAAAGCGTGCGCGCTGTGTGCCCACGGAAGGTAAGGGAGGAGACTTGATGAACTTGCCTCGTGAATCACCTCGCCTATAAAAATCGGCGCCGATGCGTGAGAGAGATAATGGCGGGGAGGAGCGGTAACAACAGGTTTGCTTATGTACGCGCGTACACCGGCTCGGAGAGTGAGGAGGGACTGCCGGCAAGGATCGAGGAGGAGAAGAAGAAGAAGAAGCAACAGCAATAGCTGCAGCACGGCGCGGAGCGGTGCGCGACTGCAACGCGTGCACTTCCATCGGGAATGCGCGATCCACGCACAGTCGAGTGCACGCGTGTTGTGCACACGGCGCAGGTGAGTCCGTGTGCAGTGACTAGAGAAAGAGAGAAGAAGAGAGAAGAAGTGCACATGGTGCTCGGTAACGTCCGAGTTCCGCAGGCTGCGCGAGGGTGGCGCGAGGGTTCCGTCCACGTCGTGTTACGCTTATTGGCGGGACCGCGTTACACGTTGAACACACCTGAGCATAGCCAGGGTGTACCTGTGCCGAGCCGCCATGTGGCTCGTTCAAAGGATGCAATATGCGGCTCGAATGACGGGAAACGCTATAAGCAAAAATCAATTGCTCGTTCAGGGGTACCTTCCCCCTGCACGTCGTCGTCGTTGTCCCGACGGCTGCTATGTGTCGTGCTATGTGTCGACTCGCCAGGCTCCGTGAGAGCTGGTCTAGCCAGTCGAAGTCACTGGTGGTCAGAGACCTCTCAGAAGGGCTACCGAGCTACTGTTCAGGTGGAAGGTAGCCGAGGTCGGGAACCCGAGATTGTTACTCTTCGCAGATACTCTTCAACGTAGAGCCCTAAAGTCAAAGGTCTGATATTGCTTGCTTCCCTTCGAAATTGCCCAGCCAACCTCCGCGGAGCTCGAGCGTCCTCTTCGAAGATACGTTTCAGGGTACACTCGAGGAGAACCGAAGTCATACTTCGCTTAGATTCCATACATGTTTAAAACCGTTGTCGGTCAAATCTGGAGTCGGTAAAATGTTGTCAGTGAAAACTGCGTCGGGGAAAATTCACCCATTCAATATTTTCACATACTGTAAACTTATTCATCCTTTCATATCTTTAAAATGTGACGCGATAAATGAAACATAATGTGTTGATAGAACGTGTAAAATAAAACTGGGTGAATTGTTATCCTAGTCTCTTTTATGCAGCTATTTTCGAGAAGCATATGAGGGTTAAATAAATATACCGAAGGTCACTGATATTGCTGCCCTCGGATATTGTGCTTGAAAGTTCATTAGAGGTCAAAGACTCTTCGATTGTTTGTCTTCGAAGCTACTCTCCACTGCGATACTCTTACAGAGACTTACACGATGTTACTCTCGGGTAAACAATAGAGCTCGTTAGGGATTAGAGACGATGCTACTCTTGAACGCAACAGAGCTGAGAGATCGGCGAATGTTCACCGAATAACACTCGGTAATTATAAAAACATTAGATGGAAACATATTTTTCCATTAGCCGTGTGTCTCGATTATTTATTTCACAATCAATTTCTTGAGAGCCATAGTTATCAAGCAGAAAGTCGACTGGTAAATGATTCCGTAAATGCAGGTGATCAGCCGTTACCCGGCTGGAACCTTCTCCTGCTGTCTTATGATGGCTAGGCAGGATAATGAGATATGCTGCGGTACAGTTTAATCTGATATATTGTGTTTGAAAGCTTCTTGGAAATGAAAAGCAAGTTGGGGCTCGCCGGCTAACGAGCGATTCCGATCCTTCTTGTCCAGCGAGGAAATCGAGTGACGTAAGGGACACACCTCCGTATCGATCGCCGCGATCGCCGTTAATTATACGCGAATCCCACACGATGGGGATTCATCGATTCACATTCAATTAGGTTGGCCGAATACCTGGGCGCACCTTTAACCATGCGGTGATACCACCGATAATACTTCAGCTTTCGCGGAGAAGGACCCGTAATCGATTACGTGCCAGGACGATTGAGAAATCCAGCCATTGTTCGACGCTGTCGGATCGCGCAGTCTGCGGATCCATGCCAACGAAATTCTTTATATTCGACGAGAACCTGAGGATATCTCCAGGTGTGCGTCTCTCTCTCACTTTCTGTGTGTGTGTACCTTTACTCAAGCGTGCATAAGATCGCGTTTGTACGAGTGCTTCCCATGTGCCTCTCTCGATTTTAATATCGGAGTCGCCTTGCATGAGCAACTTCGGCTCGATTCACGATTCCACAGGCGAAGAAGACGGAGGGAATTCAATGGAATCGATGGACCTTTTCGTTTTGTCCTTCGAGCGTAATTCTTGGATCATGGTAGATGCATGGCTCGATTGTGGCTCGAATGCGCCGAGAGATCGTATTTTTCTGTTCTAATCGATAGCTGGTTTGTGGCCGCCGCTCTGAGATACTGCGGATCGGACCGGTGGAATTGGACGATGCAAATTTCGAGTCCGAATCGATGAAACATAATTTTCTGCGCCGCGATTTAAAATATTCGATACGCAAATTTCGAATCGTTTTCGCAGGTTCAATTTTGCTCCTCGCTGAGAACACGTTTTCAAGATCAAGATTATATGAAGTGTCTCGTTCAAAAATGATAGTATCCCTCCCATTTTTTAATCTCCTTTGTATATAGTATATATAGGAAACAATTAAGGTATATCCAGAATCAACGATATTACCACTATCATCTTCAAAAATACTCGTGATAATTAATTGATAATTGCATGTTTGTTACATAAAACAATACGAGAATAAAGGAATAAATATAGTGAAGAATATGCTGAAGAAATAATATTTCAAAAATAATATGCATCTGGGTGATTTTATATATTTAAATAAATTCTGTAGAGTAAAATATTGATTTTTTTGTGTTCATTTTATGTCTCGTTGTAATGTGAAAACATGACAAGCATGACTACAATACTATCATCTTCAAACGAGACATTTTAGTTGATTATATTGGTTGTATATTATATTGAGAGGAATGAAATAATTTCGATTTCTGAATCGTTGGAAACCCACCCTTAACGTGTCGCTCAAGTTTTTACGATCCAGTTCTGGTTTTCGTTCTTCGACTTGTCTCGCCGTGGTTTTTACCGAGAAATTTTTGCCCGGCCCGACATAATCTCGTGCTCGCCAAATGGAAAGTTCGTTCTACCCAGGGCCCCACCCGTTGCATAACATTTGCGTGTCCGTCGTAAATTTTGTCGTCGAGCCTGAATTAATATGTATAAACGATTTACGACGTAGACCCGTAACCGGCGACAAAAAACTACATCGAGGTTATCGCGGTTTAAACGGTTCCGATTTGAATTTTGATTGGCTACGGCCGTGATTACCCGTCGTGAATTTCTCACGTGGGCGTCTCACGACTCAAAATCAACCGACGGAAACACATACCGCTCGGAGAACAATAAATTTCAAACTACCGAACAACTTGAACATGGGAAAGAGATGTTAGGTGCCCTCGACGAAGTCTAGAAAACGGGGAAGTTCGAAAACCAGTTGGCGGTCGACACGTTGGATTGAATCGCAAGCATAATTTAGTAGATCGTATGTTGCGCCGTGGTCAAGTTGTTCCTGTCGGAACAGCTGGTCAAGCTTTATCAACCTACTCATTTGCGACACTACATCAACTTCTCAACAGTTCCGGCGAAAAATTTGCAACACAATTTCCGAAGAAGTATAAAGTAAGAGATCGCGGTTTAATTATTCATAGTTCGACGCACGGGCAAATTACGAGATTCTAAGCAGATTGTGTTGGTAATTTATAACCAGCATCGCCATAAACGATCTCGACTTACGGGGACGAGCCACCCAACGAGACCAGCGCATCTATAAATATCTAGAACTCTGCATCCACTTACAACATCCTGTCTTTTTTCCAAGGTCATTAACGCTCGAGTTTAGAAAAATCAGTGCGGTTGCAATAGGTACGAACTGTTAATATCAAATTAATATACACGCTAAAAACACATGTTTACCTTCTAGGATCAACCTTACCGTATAATTCGTTGTACAAATAGAAACTATTCTGAAATTAACTAAATTATAAGGTAAGGTACAAGCTTTATTGCAAGATTAGTACGTTCTAAACCAGCAGCGTGTACAAATCAGTTTATCAAATTTACATAATTGAAGTTATTCTAGCAAACGCAATTTTCCCTTTGAAAGAGGTTCAAAACTGAAGCGCAACAATTAAATATTTAACATTTATTATCGATAATCGAGATTATATTATTTTATTCCAAGATTGCAAGATTTAAAATGGCAAAAATATTAGAAAAATTTAAACATATTATTATATTATTCTGAACCTATTAAACATAAATCCACTAGGATGTGTTAAAAATCTTATCCAAGGTCCGTTGTAGATCAAATAAATAGCAAATTCTATGAAACAATTGGCAGGACAGTGACCGTGCTGAAAGATTTGAAACGCGTTTAGAAATCCAGGTCTCGGACTGGAATAGCAACGGCGTGGGCGTACAGGACTGCGGTGCGGCGAGGCGACGAGTCGCGAGGAATGATCGTTCGATAAGTCGAATCAGCGTCGACCGCTACCACCGTGAACTTCACCTTGCACGCAGGTGAATCGGGATGGTGTCCAATAACTGTATTACTTAACCGGCAATCCGCGGCTACTGAAACCGGAGCTCTCGGGTATCGGCGCGCCGGTAAAATATTATACAAGGTTTCGCGTGGGAAGCGTTAATAACAATCGTAACGGGTTTCGTAACCGGTGGCGGAACTGTTCCCTCTCCGCCCAGTGGAGCAGATTGCGACACATTAACGTGACTACTAGGCGGACTTCGAGCGCGTTTCCTGGTCCAAACGACTAGGTTCCGCGGCGCATGGAATCTCGAGGGTGTTGGGCGAACAGCACAGAAGCAGACGGAACAGTTATGGACGATAATAAACGACGATGGTTAGAGACACGAAATCGTTCTTTGCGTCCATCTCTGTACCGTTCCTGACGTGACTGCCCGGAGGATCTCATTTTCGAAAATTAAGAACCGTGTATGTTAATTTCTCCGTATCGGTCGCGGCCGCACCCCTGCGTTAATAAATGGCTAGGCTAGAGAGTTGCTTGAGAAAGTAAAATTCTTCTCGATCGAAAATGTAATATACAGGCTGTTCAGGCTATTACTAGTCAGCATTTTTTTTGTACATAATAAATATTAGAAAAAAATGATAGAGGAAATAGTAGTAATGTATACGCAACACAATGACATATACATTATTGTTGAATACGGGCACCTTCATTTTTAACAAAATAATGTAAATAAAACAAAAATGAATATGTCATTGTATACTACTTTTACTATGTTTATTTTTCTGAAAATGTGGTTTTAATTTTTTTCAATATTTTTCCTTTAAGTGAAACACAAAAATTGAGCTTCTTTCAATTTATTCACCCTAATTTAAAAAATGACTGAAGGACTTTTGTCCCTCACTCTATCCTTGCATCCTAATTCTACCTTTTCTTCGGTAATCACAGAGAGAAAATCTGTATATTCCCCTCAATTTCCCTGGTCTGGTGACAATAACTATAGACTCGGAATTCCTCCGATTAAGAAACCGCGGTACCAGTGAAGCCTCGTCTAGTATCTTACGTTAAATGATCGTAACTCGCAACGGCCAAGACCATGCGCAAAATTTTTGCCCGTCTGGCCAACAATATACTACTCGCTTCCACTAGCATGCACCGCGTTCACCTTGCGAGCATATAAACGATAATAGCGCGGAGTTGCACTAAGTTTAGCTTAAGCAACGCCCGCCGCGTCCACTTAAGATCACAATTCACCGGGAAAATAGTACTTGGGATAAACACTCGCGATAAGGTCACGATTAAACCGTGTCGATACCGCGAACGATGGAATGTATAATCGCGACGGTGGAATATTTACGAGGCTGTAACCATCGTTACCGTTATTACAGGCGGAGGACTCTCGCGGGAGTCCCGATGTTTGTGCGCGCGAAAACCGTGGCCGCCTTTTTGGACCAACGAAATCATCGGTGGTCGCGCGAGCGGTCCATGACACGATCAAATGGCCGCGCAACAAAGTAATGCGGGCTCGGCGTCCATACGTGATTAATCGGCCACGCAACGGTAATTATAACATGTGTACGAATGATTACAGCCCCGCGTAACTATACGTTAACCCTCGTCTGGCAATAAGTCATCGGTGCCCGGTAATGTTCGCGATACTTTATCGCCGGACGGTTTTCCACGGCGAGAGAGGACGCGTGGCCGAAGGTCTCGAGCACAGGGAGGCCATTGGCTTTAATTGGTGCGTCACGATTGCGCATCTATGAAGGTACAGAGGATCCAGCGGCAGATAACACCGGCCCCGATAACATCTCGGGGCCACCGAGGTGAAAATCCGACCGTACGATCCGCCTCGCACCTTCGTTTTGTTCCGTACGTCGCGTCTCGTCGTCGATAATAATCGAGATGGCACAACGTTTACGAAACCGAGCGGTTTTAATAACCGGTTAATAAAGCTACTTAACCGAAAGCGATCCACACGGAAAAATGCGAGTGTGCAACATCGAGGAATGGCTTCGAGCTGCCTACCGAATTTGTTCAACTCGTTATACGTGGTTTGTCGAAAAGTATCCAACCTTTTTTTATAACTTGGTTTATATTAAAGACGAACTTGCGACCAACAAATCTCCGCATGCCTCTGCATGCAAATCTCTGCGTGACAAAATATCGGATAACTATATTATAATTATAATTATATCGTATAATTCAAGTCGATGTTTCTACACAGTTTTGTAAGCTCCGTGGTCAAGAAACCATGCACTCCGCTGTTCGGCAGATCGGATCAGTGAAGTCAGAATGTGGTCGAAACGAACCTCGTGTACTCCCCAACTTCCCCTTCCACTATTCCTTTCCAGCACCGTGCGCACGTACACCCTCCACAGTTTCCCACCGAGCTGTAGACTGGTCGCGCGAAGTGGGGGTACATCATTTCACCGTGACTCCCCTAATACGGCTACACTGGATCCACAATAATTGACAAACTTACTGTTTTCAAGAAATGAAAGAAGATTAGTTGTTCGAAGGTTGCAACACGTTTGCGGAGGATCGGATGCAGAACACAATTTGTGTCACGAGCTGCGTGGAGCATAGCGCAACCGGTTGGCGCGCGATCGCCGCGTCAATAAATCACGCTCGGTCTCCGAGTGTTAATTACAAGCATTAACCACCGAATGGACAAATCGGCGAGCGGTGTGTGGCCGATTCCCTTAATTGCGTCCGATCCGACGGCGTTAGCGCGCTTTTGTCTCTCGATTTCCCCGATACGATCGCGCGCCCGGTGGAATTCCGTGAAACAGATATCGCGCCGCGCAAGAAGAAACGGATATCGTGTCCGCAAGAAGGAAAGGCTCGCGCGCGATTCCTTGGCCGATCGTTTGTTCCAGATCTAGGAAACCTACCGCGTCGACGGGGCCCGGTTCGGTCCCGGGCCCGGCCCGAGCTCGGGCCCCGACAGTAGCGTACCTACGCTTCTTTAACGAGAACACCGACCCGTTCGATTATTTATACTCGACGGGTTTCGAGCGCGTTCCGCCGCGCGGAGTCATTCATTTCGCTCGCCTTAATGTCCCGTTCACGGGGCCACGCGTAATGGCGTTTTACTTGTTCGCGGACGACTGCCGGCTATCTTTCATCGTTCGCTTTTGTATTCCCGTTTCGAAGCTGACAATGCTTTCCCGGGGAAATATATGGCGGAGAGGCGTCTGTTTTGAATCCAATGGATACGGAATGCCACCGACGCCGACGCCGCCAACGTTTCGTAATTTTCCCGCCGCCGTCGCGGATTTGCATTTGTAACCCACTTAAAACGCTCCGACGAGATGCTGAACCGTATCGATACGCTCCGATCGAGAACAATGGCGCGGGCTAGTCTCGATGATGGGCAACGATATTTCATTTCGTTTGAAAAATTCCCGAGGGAAAATTCCTGGCTACCAGAAGGCGAGCCGATGCTCCTTTCTCTGGAAATCTTGCTTCCAATGCGAGCTATGCGTTCGCATCGTGCTACCAATAAATTTTCACTTTGTGTTGCAAGATACAAGTCTTGAGGAACAAGTGGGTTAATCAATGAGGAATTTTATAATCTTGTCGGGCGTTTCTTATTAACATTATCCTACTTCAATACAGGCAAACGATATGAGAATTCCAGGATCTTCAATTCACGAAGCTCTTATAACGAGCAGACACTTACAATTTTTTTATAATATGAAGACAATTTGATTAAACAATAAATATAACATGAAGTTCACTAATTAAACGAAAGCTTTTTAAATTAATATATTTTTTTAATACAAAATATTAAACTATTATACCTCCAGAACATCCTTAAAATACACCTTTGTAAATATATGAAGTTTCTTATCTTCCCTGGAGGAGACATTGCCAAGTATTTGGGTCGCTAGAGTTCCTCGGTCGATTTCGAGACGATTTCGAGCAGAGACGAAAAACGAATTCGAGTCAGTGTCGCGGAAAAGTGGCCTAAAGTCGTAATACGGCACTGCGCCACGGAAAGAGTACGCTCGGGATCACCGGAGAGGGAAGACGGCTCGGCGAGCATGAAAGTCACGCGACCGCGATACACCGGGGCTTCTTTTTGCCGATTCGTTCGTGCACCGGCACGAGCACCACGAGGAGGCTCGACCGATCGAGGACGAGGGAAAGGGCAGGAAAGAGGCGGTCGCGTACGATCCAAGGGAAGGTTAGACCGGCGAAAGGGCCGTGGGTGCGCTGCGCCAGCGGAGGGAGCTCGGCCTGGAGCCGGAGGAGGCGGAATAAGAGCTGAAACACGGGATTTACACGTGTATTTGCTAGCGTTGCACTAACGTGCATGCACGACCGTCGAGTGTTTATGGTAATCCCCGAGCAGGGTGGCCTCCCTTTCCTTCCTTCCTCGATGTTCTCGGTTACTCGGTTACTCGGGTCCTTTCTTCATCTTCCTCGATTCCCTTTCTCTCGCACTTTTTCACGTACGGCCGACCTCCGCGTCAATCGCACGGAAGGGAAACAACATTTTGTTCCGAAGCTGCTGCTGGATTCCAGGATGAAGCAATCAATCCCCAAAATACTTTTATATTTTTTAATATTGGTGAATTTGACAACATCCTTTTGGAACGCATAATTAAAGGAAGCACAGTAAGCAACAAATCTATTTTTTTAAAAGCCAGGATACCAAGATAAAATTGTCGTAGAAGGGAAAAGAAAATTTTTACTTTTTGTATGGCTACATTTACTCTTCAATGGTTAAATATTAATCTCAATCAAATTTTATTTCATCCAAAAAGGCATAGCATTAATATTTGCTAGACATTGCTAAGATCTTCATCACGAGTGTAACTCATTGAAACACGACAGGGTTTAAGGAATCAATGATGGAAGGCATCGCGTGTGCGTGTGATTAAGTATAAAATAACGAGTCAAAGAGAAAACCGCGACGTTATTGCGGATACTTACGTCTACATTATGAAACGTTCGAGATAGACAGTGACGAGGACAGGACCGGCCAGTAGCGAGTAACGAGAGTGACGTTGCGGTGCGGCCGACGTCGGTCGGCTCCGGTTGGCTAAGTTAAAACGTTCTAATAAAACCTGTCCGGCCCCCGTGCCACCGGGAATTCGATTTTCTTTATTTCGCGGATCGCCGCGCGCCCCGTCAATTCTGAAATCTACCGGCGACACTAAACGGCGGCCAGCGAAATTAATCGCGGCGTTTATGCGTCCAGGGAATGCGATGGATTTTTTCTCTTCGCTGCGGAACATGATCGCTGATATCCGCCGCGGATAGTACGTGCCTCTCCTCCTCCAGCCGTGTTCGCGATTACGATGCTCGTTACAGATGCCGCGGCAACGAACTAGCGAGATCGTAAACGATCCACGCGATTTTATTGGTGTCCCGGCTGGAACGGGCTCGTCCGGTGCGTTTGATTGCCGATAGCACGGCAATTTATGTACATGCGAACAGATGCCTCGCAACGGCGGCGTTAGATTCGGATATGCCGCGAATCGGTCGGCCGCAGCTGGCCGGTTTCATCGCATCAGAGATTCGAAGTATCTGGGTGGTACCGAAGCGTGCTACACGGGGACCGGTAATGGCAGAACGCCCTGTACAAGCCGTACAACGTCGGCTTTTTGCTGGGGATTATAAAATATCGCGGGGGAAAAAGTTAATTACTAGGTGTACCGATAAGTAATCCGTTATATTCCATCGCATTTAATATCGTTTCTTCGGCACGTCAAAAACTTGCACAGAATCCATAATAGTGCACGTTTTTCAGTGCATTCCGACCGCCATTCCTGAACGCGTGGTACGAGATTGTTTATCGGCAGATTTGTTGGAGTGTACAACGAAATGCAAAGGATATTTTGAAATTCAACTACTAAGGGGGTGAGTAGGGATTGCAACGTTTGTACGAGGAATATTTTGTTTGTAGTTGAATTTCCTTGAAACTTGGTCTTAATGCTCTTTGATATAATTAATCAAACATATAAAATATATATTTAATATATTTGACATATATTAATTTTCATTACATAAATTCATTAAATAATTGATCCTCCAACCTCGTCATCCCAATCATATTGTACAGGCCTGTCTTACGAGCGAATTGTAAAAAAAAAAATGTGAATCGATTGTCCTCTTACTTTTCTCCAATTCTCCTCTTTATATCTTTACTTTTTTTATCCTTAGCCTATCGGGTCTGCAGGGACCGTTTCCATGACCTTAATTCGTACAATCTTGCCTGCGAAGTGGCCCCACGTATTATGAAACATCCTATATAATTTCTTTCAGTAGGACACCGGCGATCATCGCAAGGTGGTCATTATTACGCTAGGAATCGGTATTTTTCGAGCGGAGAAACCGGTCGGCCGTATGGCTGCCGGGAGATAAAGGGCGAAGAGGGCGTCGCTGGTAGCGCTGCCATCGAAACTGACAAATAATCGTGAGCAACTGCTTGAGTACCAGACTAAGAAAAGTTCGTTTATCGTTCCGTGACTTCGTGTGTCTCTTCGTCTGTGCTGGTGAATTGTTTAAGCTGGTGTTCGTTCGAGATTAGGCAGATAGCCGTCGATGCGGCGGCCAATGTGCCGAGAGTTGTGCAAATCATGCGGGAGGAACGTCTCGTGGAATGCGATTCTTTCTCGTTAAAGTGGCACGGCTAAAAGTTGATGCATTTCTCCGAATCTTTATGCAATTTAGAAATATTCACGGTTCGTTAACTCGTGCTTAAAACTTGGATGAATTTTTTGAAGATTCGCGTGCATGTGCAATGTGCATACACTGGCTAGTTGTAGCACCTACCTCCTAAATTTGACACTGACCGACTGACTACTAAATTTTTTTATAAAATAATCAATACATAATTTTTTTATATGAAAATGACAGATCATCAAAACCTTTTGGGTACGTCCCATTGACTCATTACCTTGAAATTTGGTACATAGGTCCACCATAACAAACCATCGAAGGAATAATTATCCAAGTTTGAAATTTTAATTTTAAAAATTAAATAGCGTTCTTTTAAACTAATTTTTACAAACGCTTTTTTGAGTATTGCATATTGAGTATTTCTAAACCAACGAACTTGGCCATATTTTGTTTGATCTCACACTTTTTATGGTCATAGAGAATTTGGCTCCTCTTTACGGGATGTTTTTCTTAAGTTCTTTAATTTCGCCGCCTTTGCAGAATGTCGTTGAAAATGAAAAAAAGAGTACCGTCGACTATCCGGTCTGGAGGAATGCGACCTTGAGAAGGAAATCTTAACCGTGGATTTTTCTCATATAATCAGAGAAGAACGCGCGGTTCAGCGTGCGCGGCACGTATATCTTTTCAATACATCTACCGGCAGGGTTGCAATGATATGTCAATTATCGTCGCAATTTTGTTTATTGCCCTTTTCCTGTTGGCATGCCACGAACGAGATTCGGAAACGCGGGATCGTTTCGGTGGTTTGACGTGCGTGCGCGCTGTGACCATTACGACTCTTTTGCATCCGCGGCTATAGGGAATTCAGAATTCGTTTTGTAATGACAGTCATTTGATTCCACGGACACAGCAATTAAAGGGATAAATAGAGACGAACAACGATCGCCCTTCTCTTTTTCGAACGCACCGTACCGAAACGCTACGGGCATAGTGCGTGCTACTGTCCCTGTGCGGCGCGCTTCCACATCACTGCTCGTAGAAAATTATGAGTTATACGAATAAATTAGGTACATTTCTTCACGACACCGTTTCTCAAACTAATAACCCGGCTCTTTACGACCGGAATCGTGTCATTCTCCGTCATTACTGCTATCTTTGTTCTGGATGCTTGCCTCGTGACTACTCGACAGGACATAAGTATTCAAATGAATAGGATAACGTAAGGGCAGCTGTTAAATCAGGTCGAATTAAAGCGGCATATTGCAACGAAGTATCGCTTTCTCTATATAAATATACACTTTTCAAATAACTATAGTCTTTTAATTTTAGGAGGAAGGAGACTTATCTTTTCAATTGTATCGATCGTAAATATTTAATACTTATACTGATTTACATAACAGCTATTTATTTAAAAATTGATGGAAACCGTTGAAATATTTCTACCTAAAATATCAGCATCGTTAAATACATACTTGAAGCATGTGCGGCACAGTGGTACAGGTGTGTTCTGTATTCGAACGATCGAAATTCGGATAATCGTCGTTCCGGCGAACCGAACGTCGGGATAATGGACGTTCTACTTCGCATTCTTCTGCTCTCATTAGAAACGAAAATAAGTGGTAACACGTTTGTAGGGAAAAAATTGCGAGTCTTGGCGATGTCCTTAGCCTGCGCAAGGCTGGCGTAAAAACGGGTCGCTTAGTGTAGAAGAACGGGTCCGGGAATGGCACGATTCACGCCGTACATAATGGAGCAATTACCGCGATACCGTGTTCACAATTTGATACCTCAGCTGGCCATTCCCTTTCTTCACCAGTGCCAGCGGAGACGCGGGCACGCACGTAAACCGCAACCGCACGCACGGTTTACCTACATATCCCGATCCGGCGTCGTAGACCGGCCTGGCCGGCTAATGACTCTATTCCGATTACCCGGCTGTCGTGACGCGATGACCTCACCGTGGAGGACGGCCGAGGCGACCGTGAATCGTTGCATTAACGCCGACCTCGAGAGGATGGCGCCCCGGCATAGCACGGCGAAGTCGCCGCGAATAAGAGAGGCCGAGGAGCGGGACATAATTCCACGGTATCGGCAAACGGGCTATGGGAAAGCAGTCATTAGACGGTAATGGTAATCCGAAAAGGCACGATAGAGGGTATTGGCAACACGGGGAAACGTAGCTAATCGGAAATGCCGGCGTAATCGCCTCCGCGAGAGAGCTCGAGTATAACTGTTCCTCGCGAACATCATAGAACAGATTAGAATCGGAAAAACCGGCAAAAATACCGATACATAGATTAAAGATGCACTACGGAAAATCATTCGATCGGCTTGACCCCTCGGGTGACCATTTCGCCGTGCCGTTTAGCCTTCGGAGTATTCCATAATTACAATTTTGCGCGAGCCTTACAACCTAACAGAAACTACGCTCTTATCTAATCGAACTACGATCGTGTTCAATCCACCAGTGGTCGCATAATTCAATTTTTCTGCAGACCTGTATGAAGCCTTAAGTGGAATAATAGGAAGGGCAATTAGTGTGGAGAACTCACCTATCCGGTGGGATTTATTAATGTGGATGTTTGTGCGAGATAAGGATTGAATGAAAATGTATTTTCATTCATTTCTTTTAATGTCGTACGCTTGTATTGCAAATGAAAAGAATCTTGACCATTTTGATCATTCTTTATATTTTACGATTGTGTCGTAATTCACACGCGTGATTATGAATGACACAATTAGTGAAATGAAACTGCAAGTAAGGTGTTCAATAGGTTGGTATTTTCAAACTCGTCTAATGTTTTCAACGTTTGAAATTACACCTACTCATTTTTTTCATAAAATCCGCTGTTCAGTAATGAGCTACTTGTCGATCGCACGGAGGAGTCTCGGAACAGAAGTAACGTGGTGTCAAAAGGAGAGTAAGTGGGTTGTAATCAGGAGGAGTTGGCCGATTTCTGCACGCGGAGAGCTCCCCCGGCAAAGAAAAAGCCGCGAACGGAAAGGTCCTTATCTTCCCGGTAATTTATGAGGCCGAAGACCCTTATCGTATCATCGTACGGGGCGCAATTTCGCTGTCACGATACGCGCGGCTTAAGTTTTAAGGCTCGTAATTACACCTATAAAGTACGCGTGTCAGGGGGATTTGAGCGCGGCGAAGGATCCAACACGCTTTCAAAACACTCGGACACGTCGCGTTCAGATAATAAACGTCACCGTAGCCGCAGGTGCACGGGATTTTCGGCAGGCGCTTCGCAACGTTGAGATCGGTTGCCCGTCATCGTTGCAACAAAACTGCCATTTCGAGGTTTCGGGAACCGATAAACGTAAACTCGATGATTTAGGAGATACCTTCATCGGCGCGTCTACCTCGCGTGCTTCTTTTTCTCTCGTCCACCTTCGAAGTCTTCTCGCGGCGAATGGTGATGGGGAAACACTTCGAACAAGCCTCAAATTTTTATCATTAAAATCGAATTTATTATCTTGATCGTAAATGCAGATTCGCAAGAATATTCAGAGAGACAAAGTCTCGGAGAGATTTTATCTATAGTGCCACTCGAATCGAGGGGAAAAAGTTACCCTCTTTCTGTCAGCTGTTAGATTGGAGGAAACGTTTAATTTTTGTTAACCCTTGTACATTTCTCAGTGTGAATATTCACCCATTTACTGTTTTTACATCCTATAAAATGAATTGGTCCCTGTTTATCTGTGCTGTCAGACGTGATAAATGAACCAAAATTTATGAGTTGAAAGTGTAAAGCAAAGATGGGTGAGAAAGTATAATAGAATCTTTTATGCTACTATTTCTGAGGAGGTATGTGGGTTAATCTGGCGGTTGCTTAAAGTGAAACGGAATTCAGTTCGGTTCAATGAAATTTTCTTCTTCTTCGCTGCTAAAGGAAAATACTCATCTCTCGTTTAAATTAATTCATCGATTAAAACTATTGATTAAATCGATAGTAGCCAACTACTATTTCCAGTTGACAACGTAGTATTTTATAATTATATCTGTCAATAACAGATATTTTTCTAAAAGGTTCATTAACAATTCGACCATTCTACGGGATTCTTGCTAAGTGCGACTAAAAAAATACAATAATTAGTCGATAGGTTGAATTTAGTCGATGGTGCCCATCACTAACGCCGTGCGCGGAAGTGCGCGATAGCAGGCGCAGTTCACGCAGTGCAAACACTGAATCACCAGCGGCGGACAAGATCAAGATGAATCATCACGTCGCAGAACGTTTCTCATTTATCTCGACGAGAATCCCGAAGTTGGCGCGAACGTTCCGATCATTCGAGACGCCCTCGAATTTCGCTGACGCCTACCGATGATATCTGACCGAGGAATGATGAACGTTCCCCGATCCGACGAGAGCCCCCCTTGTCTAGCCACAGGTGTTTACCTGGACGAGTTATGCGGCACAGGTGGAAAGTTCTCCGAGCCAGAGGTAATGACTCTATCTTGAGGAGGCGCGTTCCTCGCGGGGACCATGCCACGAAGAACCGGTGGTGTTACGGTAATAGTCCGTGACTATATGGTTGACCGCGACTATCCACCGCTCGGAAGGGATCAGACTCTCTTGGCAGTCTTTACTCTGTTCCTCGAACACGTACGGGGAACCCGGCTGTTCCCGATCCGTGGCCTGCTCCTGCTTCTAGACGCTTACTTTCTCGTTTATGCTGCGGCTTTCGATGCCCGACCACGTGCCCCGTTCGACGTAACGAATGTAATACCGATTTGTTAGCGCTGCGGTGAACGCGCGGCTTGATCTATCTTACCTGCCGACCGGTGCACGATTGTCTGCGTGAGTTGTTGCTCGATACCGACGAGGAAGTGGGAGATAATCTACGGCCCTAGACTTTCGCAGCTGGAGACGCCGTTGATGCGAAAAAATCGAGAAATCACGCTGCTTCTGGAAAGAGATCGGAACATCATTAATATCAAAATTATTTCTTTAAGCCTTATTCACACGCCGTGGTAACAGAGTACCTATTTCAAATTCGTATAGAAACAAAATTACCCGTGTGGATGAGGACTTTTTCGGCAACACAGCCGACCTACCTTTGTCTCGTCTATTAAATTCATATAAAATTCGAGGGAATTTTATATATTTAAGAAAGAATATCTTTCAATTAATAAAATTAAAATAATGAGAGGCTTTGTTGAAGAATTATTGCACCGTCCGTATCAAATTATGAAATCAAATAAGTGATTCCTTTCCCGGCGTGGACACCTAAAAAATGACTGCAAAGATAAGATACGCCCCAAAGCGAAAAGAATCACTTACCCCGTAGCAAATCAGAGGTCCCCAGCTGTTGTTTATTGTAATTCTCGTAAAACGTACAGCAGTGCAACGTTCCTCCCTAGAAGTGTGGTTGCATAGAAGAACGCCTACGTATATCGTGTCGAGGCAATTAGCGTGAGTGATGAGTTAATTGGTCACACTCCCTGTTTTCGTTGCGTGACGAGCCTTAGATGGGAAGATTCTTTCATAATGGAATGTAGAAAGGGTAGACCGCTGATGTCTGAGTGTCTAAAACAACTGACACCGCGAAATAACACGACGACGAAGACGGCATTACATAATACGACTTCTTGGCTGCAGGCTTGCTGGTTGAGTACGAACGTCTTCATACCACCAAGTATTACTTACGCTGAACAGCTTAACGAGGTGAGAAAGTTCTTCGAAGTAGTATCTCCGGGATACGTGTAATCTTGTTATCACTGATCGATTCTTCGTATCGCTATCAAAGCAGTCTTTGTTTTATTTACACGAGATGCTATTCCATTAAAATTGATTGGTGGGGAGCCCCTCCTTCTGGGAACAATATCTGTTAAGCATTACAGCTCAACGCCTTTAACTAAACAAGACTTTGATCGACAGCTGTTTTAGATTCAACATAGAACACAGAAACATATTAAAATTTCATCAAAATCGGAGTACGCAAACCTTTTCTATATAATTACCGAAAAAAAAAATATATATATATATGAGATACTTATAAATTCGTTTGTTCCAATAACCGAAGAGTCTGCATTCTACCAATAATTTTCGTGGAATTCCGTCGTGAAAACGGTCTCCGCAACGAATTGTGCATCGTTCCAGGACAGATACACGCGGGAAGGTGTTAAAACGGTCAGCGACGATTAAAAGCGGTCAGTGATTCGCGGAGGCGCGAATAGCTGGAGATACGGTCGGCGATAAGATCGCCGATCGTGGGCGAGAGCAACTCCTCGACAAAGAGATGTGGAAACGCGCGGGGAACTTGTGTGCGTGTTTGTCTTTATCCAGCGGCGCGTTTTCTCTCAAGACGAAGCGGACGAATCCATTTTTGCGGCCGCGGACAGGAACATTCTTCCCCTTCCTGGAAGAAATGCTTTCGGGACGCAAAAACTGTCTCGTGTTCCTCGGCCGATCGTTTCACGCGTTATTACTCCCCGGGCTCCCGAGCCAGTATATATCCGTGCGAGCGGAGGGACACACGTCTCTTCGTCGGGGAACAGTTTTCGTTTAAGATAATGTCTCGCATTGTTTCGCTGCTAATTTATCTCGACGATACCCGAAGGAATCCACCGCGCGTTCGTTTTTTTTCGAGACATTCTCCTCTTTCTCGGAAGAGTTCCGGTGGCACGAAATCTGCCTCGTTTCTCGGAGATAATCTCGGTGTGCCGGTAAAAAGATCATCGTTTCTTTGATAGGCATATGGGTAATTATATAGAAGAGGTCTGCGTACTCCGATTTCGATGCAATTTTAAATTATAATTACCCATAGTTTTTATAACTTAACCAAACCACCGAACAATCTTTATTTCGCATAAAAATCCACGGTCTAATTATCAGAAGTACGGAAAAAAATGTTTCACACAAAAATTGTGTATTCGTTTGTCATCGACGTGATCATGAAAATCTTCGTACATAAAAAATTATCGAGACAAGTCCAAAGTTTTGTTTTTTATTTATTTTACGTCGCTTTCAACTCTTCGCTAAGCTACTTCGCGACGGAACCTACAGTTGATTAAGGTGGATTTCGAACTACCTATGTCCAAAGTTGATGTACAAAATGTACAAATGAATTAATGAAACAAGCTGTACTTCATTCGTAAATTCGCGATTAAAGAGCAGATGTGCGGTATCTGGGAGCAGGCGACCCCTGAAGAATCAGTGAAGAAAGATGGTGATCTGCGATGACTTCTTGCGCCTCTTTAAATCGTGCATCGAGCAAGTAATCTGCAATCATATGATGCGACGAGGTCTGGTTAATGACTCGTTGGAACGACTTCTCAGCTCGAGCAAAGAATGATCTTTTCACATAAAGAACATAGTGATCGGAGTCTGAAAAGAGTCCATACATACAATATTATCGTACGAAACAAAGGCTGAAGCAATTCTTTCGGCTGTTTATCATTGTACGACGCGATTGAATATCAAAGACCATAATCCGGGGGACTTTCATGAGTCGACGCAAGGCAGGAACAGCGTAGGGAGAGCGCAGAGCAATGGCAACTGTCGTTCCGAATGAATCGTTGAAGCGGAAAGCCGGTGGCAGAGAGCAGCCGCGGTCTCGTGGCCCAAGAAAGAAACTAGAAAGGAACAAGGCAAAGTGGAGCAACCGATCCGGTATCTCCGCCTCCTATTCGCCCTGAAGAAACGGAAGGGAAAAGAAGGGGGTAGGATACCAGCGGAATAATGTCTCTATTCTCGCTCGAGCCGCCACATTCTCGAGCTCGTTCTACCCGATAATTACACGTTACCGAAGCACACTGGGCGCCCTTCAATTAGCTCGAGGAATCACCTGCTTCCATTGCCGGTCGACGAAAAACTCTGCTTCGTCGCCGACCGTGAACCGACCCGCACACCCCTCAAGAATGTTCGTCATCGCGGTCTCGTAACTGTCCGTTCGCTATCATCCTTCGTCCCGGTTTGCCGATCATGCCCCCCTTTTTCCCTCGTAAAACGGGACAAAGGGTTATGGACTATCATTTCACTCGGCATCGTTTTATTGTTTCAAGTTGTACAGTGACTTCGACGCTCTAACCGTGTCCAGTTGATCCCCTATATCTTCGATAATGTTCTTAGCGATTGCCATCCAGTTTGTATGGGGTATTTTAAAATTTATTCAACCATAGCTTGTTGCTCGAAGAGATTAACATATCTGGTGATAGTCGAGGTGTTCGAAATGGCTCGATACAGTTATTAACCATCCGAGTGCGAAGATATTGGATCGATAAAATCCTCGCAGATTCCAATAGCAGTAATATCTTCGATGCAAATGACCGAATGGAATGCGCATCAACGGCCTCGTTGATTTTCCACTATCTGAGCTCCGCGCGATTATCATCAGTCTAGGGGAAGCACCCTGGCGCGGTTCGACCGCGACTTTCCTCCACGTCGAACGTGTCGTTACGTTTAACTCGGTCTGTAATTAATAACGTTCGCTCCCGTCGGCTCCGGTTCGTCGAAGATGAGCAGCGACTCAAAAATTATACGATCGGGACGTGCCATCTTACCATAAAACGAAACCCCATTAACCTTTTTCTGCTGCATACCCTCCCCTAATCGAGCCGCGGCCCGCAAGAACTCTCTTAGCTGTAGGTCAACGCAAAAAATCGGCAAAAAAGTAATTAGTCCAGCGGCCGGCTGCGTATCCGAGAAGACGCTGTTTCTGCAGTGGTTCGAGGATTCCGAGCAGACATAAACCTCGCGATTTCCTCCTCGATGATGGTTCTACGTCCGCTCGACGTCTCCGACCGATGTTCTCGATATCCCCTACGGAGAACTTATTCTACGAGGACGTCTAGCGTACCCGGGACATCACGGTGACGTTCCATTTGCAACTTCTTCGCGGTGTTTTTTTTTCCTCTTGTCGGCAGAAGGCTAACCTCGCCGCAGATAATGGCCGAAGTGGACGGTGATGGGCATTGCGTGCGCAGCTGCCGCACAGGAACCATATCTCAATTACGAGATTAATATACGACCCATAAAACCGATACCGCTGTGTCCCTTCGTCAGAACCGGCGTCCTCCCGCGCGTCCTCCGTGGTTTTTCTTCTTCCTCGGTCCTTGCCGAACGACGCTGTGTAATCCAATTACAGCCATGCTCTAACTACGCTTTTCTACTCGAACAATATCGTAATTGATCCGATACGTTCAATCCAGGACATCGGATTTTACAGGATTACTGTTAACACTTCAATAGATGTGATAAGTATAATTATTTAGCAAGTCGACGAACGAAATAATGTGATTTCACATGAGAAAATGAAAATGGGGTTCCATGCAAATCAACGACACAGATTTCCCTGATACGATTTTCACCGACAACGCCTTGAACTGAATACAACTTTGATCAACAACGAATTTGATCGACAATGATTTTAGATTTGTTGTCGATTAAATTCGTCGTCTGTCAAAATCGTGATAATTATATAGAAAATTTTGATGATATTTTAATATGTTATAGATTTTGACATTTTGAACAACTTATTCCTTTTCCAAAATAGGGGGTTCGCTTTTAGTTTTCGAGATATTTGCAAAATACCGAAAAAATCGATACAGTATTAGCGATAGTTTTTTGGAAATATCTCGAAAACTAAAAGCGACCCCCCTACATTGGAAAAGGAAAAAGTTGTTGAGACTGTCTTGCTGCGTAACATATTAAAATTTCATCAAAATCGGAGTACGCAGACCTTTTCTATATAGTTACCAAAATCAGTGTCGTGATGTCCGTGAAAACCGTGGTGGGGAAATTTGTGTCGGTGATTTCCATTGCACCTGAAAATGGACACTTACCTACCCCCCAGGTGTCCGTAGACTAGAGAGGCAGAATGAACGGGATGGACGAGGGTGCGACATTCGAGAGTATCGTGGACTACGTGATGAAGAAGACGAGGCTAACTGGTACGCGGGCGGGCTACATGGTGATGGAGGTCCTGCAAGTCGGCGTTGGTCTGGGAAAAATCAAAAGGACACCCCGCGGTACATATATCCTTGCCGTGGATAAGCCAGAGAATCCGACGACTCAGAGAATCACGCAGCCGAGGTTCAGCGACAACAGCGACGACGAGATCACCACGGACGATAGCCTGTGATCATCGCCTTGGATCATTCTTCATTCCCACCGGGATGTCTTCAACCTATCACGATCCCCTTCACCTATCCTACGGCGAGCATCATCGACAAAGTGTTACCGCTTGACGAATGTAAATTAAACGAACGCCTCATTAGCCTCGGCCACCGTAATTGAATAATTATTTCGGGAGTCGTTACACGTCCCGTCACCGTAACGCTAATTACCTCACGGCCATTCGTTCCTCTTCCTCTCGCCGTTAATGACTCCGCGATCATAACCCCTCGCGGTCTGGAAACGGAACCTGGGAGCAACGATCGTTTTCGTCGCCGGCCAAGAAATCGTACCAGCCAGGCCATCGAGTTCTTGCGAGCAATTTCGTGAGCAGATTTCCGGCCAGCCATCAGCCCCCGCTCCCGGTAATTGGTTCGTTTTAACTGCGAGCTTAAAGGTTATGAATTTATGCCTCGCCGCGTAAGATATAATTGGCTGTCCAATTAATATCTCGATAAAAAAACTCTCCGCTCCTCGAGATCCTGCACCCACCGGTTTAGCCCTGGCTCCTCTAGGTGCCGTTTCACTCGCTCCAAAAGATGTTCATAGCGTTTGCTCACTTTTACCAGCGTTGCTCAGAGGGCTGGTCCCCCAAAGTCGCCGCGTGCTTCGTCAGCGGAGGTCCGCAACTACCGAAAACTCTTTTGAGTGCACGGAGAACAAGAACACCGCGATCGACAGCGACCACCCGCAATCAATTTTCCGAACAGCCATCCTTGATCACCCCACAAGTCGCTCAGTGAACCTTTTCTATAAAATATGTGAAATCAGGTTGGAAATTTAAAATTAGATCTGTTCATTACGTAATACATTTGGTGAATAAATAATACTCAAGTTCAAGTCTCTCGCAGCAATACATTGGTCAATTTTCATCCCTTCTGTAAACCACAGGTTCCCGTGACTTGGTCCACGTTGATGGACAGGATCCTATGTAATTGGTCGCAGCTGAGCGATCAGGGTGCGCGATGATCCTCAGGATATTTGTTTTGACGAATCTTCGTGGATTCAGAAATGCTGAAGATTGATGAAGCTATCGTCTCGAGAAGCGAAACGCACATTTTCCCAGCAAAATGATTTAAGTGAGATGAATCCTCTCGTTAGTCTATCTGCGAAGTCGTTCTTCGGTGCTTGAGTAAGATGGATACATTAGCCTCACCTTTCTTATTGTCTTATTCTAGTGTAAAACTTTCAGAAAACCCACTAATTTTGTTTCAAACGTTTTTCCAAAAAATAAATACTTTCCGAGATTTGAATATTCGGCAGCTCGAATTCACCTCATGTTTCACTGATCGTAATTCGATAACTGTCCATTATTGTTCTTCGTGACCATTACATCTTTTGTTCAGTAGATCATATGAAAAATCCAACTAATTTTACCGTGATAGATTTTCTATATGATTAGTGCGGGGTCCTTTGAGTCTCGAAGAGTAACTCGCGATAGTTTTGCTCTGAGATGGGCTCGTACCGTTAGCTCGATGAAAAATTAAAGTTCGAAGTGAAGCAGTCCCAGTAAGCCGGCGCGAAACAATGGCTAATATACCAAAGATGAGACCTCGTTCCAGCCCAATTTGCACAGTGACCATCGGTTCTAGAAATCGTATGAATAACATCGGACCGCTTCATTTACGATTCGCCTGCAGCCTCCGAGTCGAAGGATATTCGTGACGGGACCACGAGTCCCGCGACTCTATATTTCAGCCCGGTGGATCGTTGTCGGCACTTTGCAACAATGTGGAGAATGTCCGCGCTCCGCGCCACGTCCTTTGATTTGTGTCCCTTTGTTGAATAAGCGTTTTTCATGCATCGTGGCCTCTCACCGGAACGATGTAACTCGTTTCTCCCGGGTACGTATGTTAAGGACCTTTTAAGACCGTCCCTTGAGTTTACCCCGCTGCGCTACCGGTACCAGTTTCCGCTCCCCGTTGGCACGCTACACATAGACCAAGCCAAGCTGTATTGCCTCGTCGTCAACGATGAACCCGAGGCACCTCCTTCGCCTCGCTACCTCCCTCGTCTAGCCTCTTAAGCCTGTTGCACAGTTCACCGGAGTATTCGAGTTCTAAGCACCGTGCATATTTCATTTCGTTGATTTCCGGCACCGAGACTTTTTACGAAAACCCGGGGTGCCTTCTAACACCTGCGCAACCCGCCGATTCATTCAAACGATAGCGAATCATTGAATTTATACGACGCTCTTTCTGTTTGATCTACTTCGGTGGGTGCACATTATTTTTTTAAATAAATTTCGCAGACATATTTTCTATTATCAGGACGAAACGATATAACTTTTTGCACTTTGAAGATAGACACCACTTCATTTGGTAATTATATAGAAAAGGTCTCAGACTGAAGATCAGATTCTATTTGTTTCTACTTTCTTAAAGTTTGCTACATGCTCGGATGTAAAAATGTTTATATTAATAATAAATTATGTCAACCAAACCAGGCTATCCTCCCATCGTCAGCCAGGTGAAAAAACGTAGTATTTTTCTTGTTCGATGGCTAGAAAAGGGAACGAAGGTAGAAAAGGGAGAGCCAGTAGCAAAGCCCGAGATAATCGGCCTGTTTTGGATCGCAGACGGGCCGCTCCATCGTGCAGGGAGCATCGAATCTTCCTCAGATCGTGGATACTCTCTCCGAGAGCTGTGCAACAGGCCTAAGACTGTTCCCGGCATCCTCTTCGCGCTGCTCTCGCGCCGTTCCTACTCTCGCTCTCTCCCAGACCGGCGATCCGCGTTCTTCTTTTTCGAGGTGCTGCAGGTGTCGTGCATTGTCCGCCGTCGCGGCCTCTAAATCTCCGTCTCTGACGTTCTGCGGCGTAGCTGCGCCGAGCCGAGTACTCCCAAGATGCATACGACTGTCGGGAAGTTACACGTTCCACGGAACTCCTCTTATTGCGGAGCTGGTCGGGCTGATAAGCATCTTTTTGCGAGAATTTCGGCCCCTTTCATAAGTCTCATCGCCGCGCGGACCTTCCCTCGACTGGCCCGGACGTTTAGATGTCTGGCGAAAAGTTGGCCTCCAGACGTCAACGCTCTTTCACCATTTTGCGATATATTGCGACCAGCATCCTCTTCGCCTGATCTTTATCTTTCCTATCCTGATTTTTATAATCTTTGTAAATTGACCTTTCTTTCTATCAAATTTTTTCTAGGTTATCGAAGAATACCTTCACCATTAACAATTGTTATTTTCTAAGCTTCACAATTTTGAAGACTTATATTCTTAAGCTTAAGTCTCCCTTTTCAAATTCTCTCTCTACCCTCCAAATAGGGTGGCCTTTGTAAATAGACCTAAAACTAGGGGAGATAGAATTTGGAGTGCAAAACCTGCAGTTTTAAATATTCCAATTTATTCAAGATACAAATTTTTAATTAGAAATCTGACTAGCTAAGTCCAGCGAGTACATTAACCAAAGTAATGGCAAGACATGATGTTTCTAGCTTCCACGCACAATACACACACCCATTGGTACAGTGGACATAGGATCCCACCCACGGAAGTGGGATCGAAAGACAATTCCCAGAGAAACGAATAGACCAATCAGTAAATACACGTGATAGGACACAAGATCTCATCGCGGAGACCAATTACCAGACCCTCCAGATTTATTCACGCGATTACACGGGCCAGGTCCTAGTACAAAGCCGTCTAACACGAAAACTACTCAGGATCGTAGCCAGAACCCCCCGGTAACACGTCGCCTACACGTATTTATACGTCCGCGGGTACACTGGCCGAAGCGTTAACGTCGAAACCGAACAACCTGCGAAACAGACGGGTACCAGCTTCGCCCAAGAGCGGAAGGACATCTTGAACGGCCGCAGCAAGCGACCGTTCCTGTTCCGTGGCGCCTATTCCGCGACGTCGCCATGGAAAATGTTCGATCGCGATCCTATACACGAGAAACCAGGGACGCATTTACTGGTGGGCCCTGAACATTGCTCAATTTAGCATTTTCTTCTTAAAATGTTCAGTTTCAATGTACCTTCAATGTTCCAATGTACTCAAAGTATTTTTTTTTAGAAGGACTGACTGTCCTTCAAAGCACAAGGACCTCTTTTGGCGATGATTTTTTTCTTAAAAACTTGAATTTGAACTTCATTCGTCATCCTCAAAGTATTCTTTCCAAGTATTTTTTTAGAAGGACTGAGTGTCCTTTAAAGCACAAGGACTCTTTTGGCGATGATTTTGTTCTTAAAAACTTGAATTTGAACTTTACTCGTCATTGTCAATATTCATCCTCAAAGTATTTTTTAGAAGGACTAACTGCCCTTCAAAGCACAAGGACTTTTTTGGCGATGATTTTGTTCTTAGAAACTGGAATTTGTCGAACAATT